>VZTJ01005057.1:666248-676779 GCA_013397795.1 Orthonyx spaldingii
GGGGAAAAACAGGGTAGGGGAGGAGGGTGGAAGATGATCATCATTCCAGTAACAAGCAGAGCTGCAGCAGGGCATTTCCTGGCTTCCATTTGGAAGTGGGGCTCTACCCCTGCCAGCTCCCCAGCCTGATGCTCTCTGGGATGGGCACAGGGGGAGCCGGGAATGCCCAAGAGGCATGTGGGTCTGTTTCCAAAAGTGATAGTTAACCCAGAATAGCCCCAAACCCCAAGCAGCCCTCAATAGTGGAAGTTGCAGCTTTGTGACGAGAGTGCTTGTTTCACTTACTTTTTTCCTTTTATTTCTTTTTATTGCTCTGTTGCGTTGACAAATAAGACTCTTTGTCAAGACATGTAAGGAAGGCCAAGAGGAGCCCCAGGGATCAACAGCTCCCTTTGCAGCCCATCATCCCGAGGCCAGAGCTGCCTGGTTTTTGGTGGTGGAAAGTGATGGTGGTGGCCAGGGCTGAAAGATGGGCTGTTTAGGAAATCACCTCCTCAGCTTCATCACATATAATCCTCACGTTTGTCATTTTGAGGAAAATTACCAACACTTCAGGGCTCAATTTTTTTTCCATTTTTAAGTAAGTTGCTCTGTGATTTTCAGGTAAAAATGCTGTATGTGAAGGGTTACACTGTTGCTGTTGAATTTAGGATTTGAAAAGTGGAGTGGTTGAGCTTTGGAAGGATTTCCTTGAAGTTCTAGCCAAACACTGTAGCTCTCAATTTATGTTTTATGGTTATTTAGATTGCATACTTTTTGGCTCTCCTGGGGTTTTGTTTTAGGATTTGTGTAAGAAAGCATTTAATTACTTTAAAAGTGACAGATCAGCATGAAAGATCTTTCTGGTCAAAGGATAAACCATGGAATCTCCTTAGAACATCCTTAGTGATGTGTCAATACCTATAAAAAGTTAGAGTCATCTCATTGAATGCCTTTTTCAAATCCCTCTTACTTGTCAAGGATGTGCTGAAGATGTAAAAAATTAGCAGACCAAAATTATGGACCTCTTAATATTAGCAAGATATTATGGCCCTTTAATTAGAAGCTAGCTCTGTTGGTAGCACTAACACAAAAATGTATTTCAGGGGAATATGTATTTCAGTGGACTATCTCTGTCCAACTGAGACAGAAAAACAAAACTGAAGTGAAATTTAATTTTATTTAATTCAAGATATTTCTGCTTTTAAGTTGTTACTCTTGAAATAGTCTCTGGAAATATTAAAGTATCTTTGTGGCTTCAGAATTTCAGTGAAGCTCAATATACTGCCTCCTTCTGTCATCTGACACATAGTTTTTTGCTGGGTGGACCACTCCTGAGAAAATCAATTCCTTCTTTCATTTAGAGGTGCCAGGAATTAAAGGGACATTAGAAAGCTGAAGAACACAGAATAAGACAAAATTCTTTTTTTTCATGTGTAGGAGAGGATTTTTTTATTTCACTGTTGCCCTTCTTTTCTTAAGGGTTCCTACTGGTGTAATATCAATTAAAAAGGAAGGAGTTGCTGCTCAGGTGTTTGAAAGTGAGTTATTCTGTTTCATGTATTAATTTATTTTTTGTATATCAGGAAATTACTGGGCACATTAAAAAATTTAAACTTTTGCTTTTTTTAAAGTTTGGTAAGGTTCAAGAACTTGCTTCATTCTTATATGTTAATTTAATTAGGGGTGAAGAAGATAGTGCTAGCTGGAAGTTGGGATCATCCTAAATATTGTGTGTGCTGAAAAGGATGTTCCAGCAACAGTTGTGCCGGTGAAACGCCGCATTTGGCAGAATGTGTTCTTTCGGCCAACTCCATGGCCTGTATCTCCAAAGGCTGCCAGACCCTAATTCCTTTCCAGAATGGGATTTATGCTCCTGAATGCCTTTGGACATCCAAAGCGCTGAATCCCAGAGAATTTCAGTGATGAAAGAGACATTGTCCTGTGCACGGCATCCTGCGCCATTCACAGAGCCCTTCTCTGGGGGACACCATCGCTCTGCTGCGGAATTGGGGAGGGCAGATTGCACCGGTTCTTGAACCAGCCATATCCTACTGTGTCTTTTAAGGGCAGATATTGAAATGGAGGGTGGCTGAGCAGTGACTGCAAACTGTGCTGTTCTGGTTGGTTTTTTTTCAGAATAATTTGGGGTTGTCCTACGAGTGACACAGCCCCACCTCCACATAAATCTGAGGCAACAAGCCGTGGCTCCACGCTCGATGTGGAAGGCCAGGTTAATGGAGGTGTGAGTCGAGCACACCGCTCACTGCCCAGCTGCCCTGGCACACAAATATGATTTCCACGCCCATAGCAGTGGAAGGAGTGGCAATTACCCTATAGCAGCTTGCAGCCCTGTGCTTTGAAGGGTTATCAGCAGACACTTTGTAGCCTTCATGGGAGCTGTTGTCACTAAGGTAGGTAAGGCAGTGGAGTATATACTCTACAAGTTAGAATGTTAGAAATAACAGAGAGCTGGAATTCCTTGTTGTTCTGAGGCGAGAGCAGGAATGCAGGCTTGTTCCCTGGCTCAGCAATGTGCTCATGAAAGAGGTGGTTTTCTCAGATATTTAGGCCTCAGAAGGGCTGTGTGGACATTTCATTGTCAGTGCAGAAGAGCATATGACAGGGAGACTTTCAGAAATACCTGCATTTTTCACACTATGGAACAGGCTCTGTCCTGAGGCTGTATACCAATAAAAATGATGGCAGCTGAGAAAATCTTGGCTGTGGCCTGTGTAACCCCCAAATGCAAATCGATTCTTCTGCTGGGAGGCTGAAGGACTGGTGTGATTTCTTTGCATTGCACATCTCCTGTGTGGAGTGTGACGCTGCTCCCGGAGTGGGTGACTGTTCAGTGAAACAAGACAGCCTGAAAAGCACACAGGTAATGGAGCGACTGCCAGTGCATTCACCTGATGGGGACTATAAAAATCTGAGACCACAGCCTGGCTATTCCTGAGGGTTTCATTGAATGAGATGCTGGTTTTGGCCTCAAACCTAGCTTAAGAAGTCCCTCTGCTCTCCCCCTGTCCTGCTTAGCCATGTGTTCCTGCCTTGTGCTGTGGTTTGCAGGCTCCATGCTTGCATCCAAAGGCATGATTAGTTCAACAATGGTAGTTTAGTGTATCTGAAGGCTATTCTAACCTTTTCTTCCTAATAAACATCCCTGTTTTTAGGTAACTTTTGTGTAAGACTTAGCAGTAGGCATTGGGAACCAATTGTGAAAATAATTTCTTTTTCTTCTTCTTCTTCTTCTTCTACCTGTATATTTGCAGGTAGAGTAGAATCGTGTTTCTGGTGACATTCATAGATTACTGATTTGGATATTGAATCTTAAATAATTTATTTATGGTGCTATGGAACCTTTCCTGGCTATGTGAATTATTTTTGAGCATAAAAAGCAGTGCTCTTGTATGAGAAATGACAATAAAAATGTCTTATCATTCATACAGCATATACTTCATCAAAGCAGCGTGATGGGTATTGCAAAACAGAGCAAACAACGTGAAAACAAGTGTTGTATTTTTGAGCATACACAAAATTAGGCACTATGTGCAACAAGAATGCAATGGTAACCTGATGTCATTGTGCACCACAGGTGATTGTGGTCATCTGTGGATACAGAAGTTAATTTTGTCCTCTGAAGTGCAAAGCTATGTGAGCTAACATGTGGCCGGGATGGGACTAGAGATTCCACGAGCAGGAGGGCTGGTTATCCCTGCCAGAGAAGGGAGCTTTTTAGTAGGCTTGGAAGCTACCCATGGACATATGTAGCCCAGCTGTTTTCTGCACAGTGGTTGTGATGGAGTGGTGCAGTAAGAGTCATACTGTGATGTGCTGGCCAGAGCACCACAGCTTCCTAATACTGAAACTTGAATGTTTGGTTCAGCTCTGTGAGCTTGTGCCCAAAGACTAAAAAACATTTTGTGTATGAAAAAACCCACAGAACCCAACAGCACACCACTTTCTGTCCAGTCAGAGAAGCCCCAGGTAGTATTGTACTCAGCACAATATTTTTGCTTATCACGCCTGATCAACCATGCCTTACATTTGAACAATATTTACATTTATAGAGGTGTTTCCTAGTGTCTGCTCCAAAAGTTTAAACGGCTTTTAGACTGGTGAAAATTGCAGTACATCCTGCAAGGCAAGAGAAAGATGTATGTTTTGTGGTCTTTGATTTCCAAATTTAAATACATTCTGTGTTGTGCCTGCTCATGATTCATAGTGTCTTGCCTAGCTGCAAGTAATTCCCTAAAAGCATGATTCTGTTGATGGAGAACCATATGTGTATGCAGATGCTGCATGTCTATGTAACCTGCTGATACCAACCATTTCTTCATAATAGTTGCTTTATTTTCCTTGCTATGAAAATTGTTTCTGATTTTGTATAGGTAAGAGCTTCTTAATAAAAAATGGGGGCATAAAAAGAGAAATTTCTTCTATGTGTTTGTCTGCTCTTTTAAAGGACGAGTGGAAATCTGCCCTTCCTGATCTAGACCAGAGAGGGTTTGTTGTGGTGCATGAACAAAGTGCTGGGGGGTGGCACGTTGATAGGTGAGGGTAGGAACGCTATGTGGAGCTGTGACTGACAGGTGGAACGTATTTATGACCCTAGCAGAAGAAAAAGGTGAATAATGGGCGCCAGCTCAGTGTTTGCCAGCACTTTCTTAATACAAAGGAAGGTGCTTGCCAGAAGTGGAAGGTGTATCAGCCAATGTTGATGTTCATTCATGATGATTGGTGCTGACCAAATACTCCTTCCTCTAGGAATAACATGTGTTGGCAGGAAAAGGTTGGTGGTCTGGCTGGGCATTGAGCAACTCTTGGCTTCTCTCCATTCTTGCTACACATCATGTCATCATCCTTCCTGAGGCCAAACATCTTTCTTTCACTTTTTTCTGAGAAGTACCTCTCTTTCAGCCCAGGGCGAGATCTGTTCACTGTAGTTATAGGGGAGGGAACCCTTGGGCATCTGCTTGGGAGGGCACCCATTCTTGGACATCCAGACACCATGCAAGTGGGAGGCTCCACGACTCACACATTTTCCTCTTAACTTGTAGTCAGCTTACATCAGCCACTTACATCAGCTTACGTCATATCCTTTGGTCATAGTTGTTCCTTTATAACATCAGAGCTTTCTCTCCCATTTCCTCTTCAAATATGGCTGTTTTGGACACTCCTCATGTGGAGAGCTCCCGTTCCTCACCTTGTTACAGCATGTTGGATTTGCATGCCTTTCTCTGGAAGCAGGCAGCTGCATGAGACCAAAGTTTGCTTTCAGTAAATAATCAGCAGGAGCAGAGAGAGGTAATAGAGATTTGGCACTGAACACCATTCTAAGCTTGTATAAGTGGATTTCTAGGACTGTGACCCTGGAGCATGGATTGAAAAGAGCTACTGGAGAGGCTAGGCCTAAAGGGAATGCTGTGCTTGTGGGACTGTGTTTTTGGAAGGCTGCCGAGGCAGGTCCAGGTACACGTGCATCTGTGCTGCCACTGAATTAAGAGTAGGTTTAGGTCCACTCCCAAAGGGAAGTTACAATACCTGAAAAAAATGAACTTCTGGAAGTAGATGAAATTCAATAGAAGTCTAGCAGACAGTGATAAAAATGGTGCCTTCCTCTTACTATGGCTTTGTAGCCTCATCCATTTCCTGGAAACAAACCGCTCCTTTCCCAGTGTGAAAACTTTAGGGCTATTAAGCAAATAAGTCAATGAAGCTGTATTTAAATATCAGATGCAGGAGTAGAGGGACAGTGACGTGCTTGTTAGCATACCAAAAATTAGATTAAAAAGCCATTTAATGTTGATTTACTGAGATGATTTGCTTTCCAGTAGTGTAAGAGCAGTTCAGCGGATGTACACATGCATCCATACATGCACATCCGAGCAGCGAACGTGGGCCTCTCACAACTCCAAGGAAAGTGTTTTCATTCCATGTGCTGAAAGCCTGCGTGAGAATTACTGGCTCCTGGCATCAGTCTCCAAGTCTCATTGTTGTGGATGAGGGAGTCAGTCTGGATGGTGCTTGGCACAGAGGGAGGGTGGCGGGACCGGGGCGCACCGAGGAGCCAGGGAGCTGCTGGCACAGGCGGAGGCATTCACCAGTGGGCACTGCCATACGCAGTGATGTGGAGAAGCATATGCAAGCAACAGAGGCAGGGGTGAAAGAAGAAAAGCAAAATGTGCCATAAATATCTCTAGAAAGAGCTAATGACTGATAAATGTGGTGAATAGAATCAGCAGAAATCATTTTTGTGGATTAATTTGTGTCTCTGTTGATTCAGTCAGGCACCTCTTGGCCAATGTTTACTTAGTGATTCCTGTTCTTCTTTCCATCTCAATCCTTCTCTTTGGCGCCCTGTCCATAATCCTCTTCTGTAACAACATGTAGCACTTCTCGTATTGTGTCTGGAACAAAAATGTTTCCCAAATATTAATGAATTACTGGTCACAGACAACCTGTGATGCGAGTCTTGTAGATGTATTCATACTGTGCTGTGACTTGGGATTGGTTTACTATGTGCCATAGGACCTACACTGCAGATAGGTAATGGGGGGCATTCTTAGCTCAAGTGTGGCTTGGAAGAAGGAAAGGAGGTAATTCAGGGTTCTTCTCGAGGGTGGGATTAGAAGGCTCTGTGAATAATCGCGATTCTCAGAACACCATGTGTAGCTTTTTGGAAATACAGATTGTTGTAATGCATAGCTGTCCTGATGCACATCCAAAATCTGTCACAATATAGCTCAGATTTTGCACATAGAAAACATGGTCTGGGGGAATCCAAGAGGAGAGGAATGGTTGAAATAGGGATCAGGAATAGCAGTTCCTGTGTGCAGGCCACCTTTCTCAGTTTCAAGCTGCACATTATATATGCAAGTATTAAAAGTTTTATTGACTTTCCAATGAATCCAGTTTTCTGGATTTGCCTGCCTTGCAAACAAGATACAGCGTTTATTTCTTCTCTTAATTTGAAGGCATCATCTTCCCATTGAAGTCTAAAAAAAGCTGAACAAAGGATGACTTTGTTTCTGTATAATTCATGGAACCTCTACTGTCATAACCTTTTAAACAGTTATTTTTATTTAAGATGTGTAAATTTCAAGGCTTTTTTAATGGGGTACATAAATGACATAATAAATGTTTCTTTCCAAGATATGGTGCATAAGGTATTTCACAAGCAGTTACTGAAATGTGATAGGTTGAGTATATGAATAGCATATTTTATGTAAGTACAATATGTTAACATGGTATATAATAGAATTAAGCAAGCTGTAATCTAATCTAGCTCTTTAGCTCCATAAAGCTATAGGGGTGGGGAAGCTATTGTCTTTCAGAATTAAAGTTCATTTTAAGTATTAGCAGAAGGACGGTTATTTGCTGATTCTGTATCAAAATTCTGTTGAAATGTCTTGTGTAAAAATGGCAGTTCACATCAAGAGAGGTTTGAAACTAAGGACATCAATTTAATATGATTGCTTGGGGGTTTTAAAAGGGAAAAAAAAAATCTATATTATTTTGCATAGTTAACATACAATATTTCAGCAGGGGAAGCACTGATTAGATCACCACAATCTATTTTATGCCATCATGATTGCTGAGGGGGCTTATAATTGTGTTAAATTTTCATATTACTCATATTCACACATTAATGAACAGATGCATTGTTACTATTGGGATTTTGCCATTTGGCCTTTCACATCTCTAATCATGATTTCCTACTGAGATCTTTACCGTTCTCGCAGAAATTCAGTCATTGATACATGGCCGTCCACCGCATTCATTACTCCCCGCTTGCTTGTCCGCGTCTCTCGCGGCAGCGCCGGCGGGCTCGCCTGGCGGGGATGTAACACGAGTCCTCCGGCGGGGCACTCCGGCGCTCGGGGTTGCGCCGGCGGAGCTCGAACTCCCCCCGACAAAGTGACACCGGGACCGTCCCGGCGCCCCTCCCCGAGCGGCTGCGGGGGGCCGGCGGGCAGGGAAGGCGGCAGGGAAGCCGGGAGGCAAGCAGGGATGCAGGGGAGCACGGATGCGGCCGGCGGCCAGCGCAGCGGGGCTCTGGCAGCCCCGGCGAGCGGCTACTGTAGCTTTAAGGCGGCAAGTTAGACAGAAGACTTGTGTTTCTTTACGAGCGTACCACGGCGAATATTTTGTCTAGCCGCGGGGGAAAAGCTTTGTCGTGCACTTTGCTGACAATGGACTTAAAAGTAAGGCGGGCTGCTTTTGGTGCCTGGAGGCTCTGGAGCCCATTGTCAGCTCACAATGGATCCCTATTGCCGCATTCCTGCTTTGCAAAGGTTTGTTGGCTTTTAATGACTGACGGCTGTCCGCTGCAAATGCTGCATTTGCTCCGGCCTGTTTGCACGCTGTTCCGGAGTTTTTAGAAAAGCACAGAGGAATAATAATTTAAAACAAAAAAAACATTTTAAAAAGAAAAAATGGAAAAGGGACGATGTTTATTTGACCTATCCACATTGGGGAAATTGGTTTCCTTCGTAGGTGCTTCGAGGGGACGGACGAACTTGAGCAGTAGCTGCGCGAAGTGCCCGGAGCCCGGCGGCGCCTCGGGCTCGCCAGCCCCGGCACGGAGCGCGCTCTGCGCGGCGGCTTCTACCGCCCGCATCCCTGGGATGCGGTGGGATTTAGAGATAAGTTCTAGAGGTTCTAGCCGAGAAATCTCGCTCGGGCAAGCCCGGGGATCAGAACAGGGAGCGCCCGCGGGTGCACAGGAGGAGATCGGGGTGCCGCAACTTGAATAAAAATGTCACGGAACGAAGCATCCTCCTGTGCTGTCGGTGGCATCCGAAGGTTGTCGCTGCTCTCCCGGCGAGATGCGGGCGCGGGGCTCTGGTGTCTGTCAGCCCCTCCGTCCGTCTGCGCACAGCCGTGTGCGAGCAGAGGCGAGGCTGATGTGAGATGCGGGAGAGCATCCCTGTGCCCATGGCACTGCAGTTCCCCGTGCATTAATGCTGCCCTGCGGGCGGCGGGTTTGGGGGAGCCCGGGCTCGCTCAGCCCCCCAGGAGCGGCGGGGGCTTGGCGGGGAGAGCCGGCCGCGCCCCGAGGAACCGCAGCGCCTCCGAGCTCCAAGTTGGGGCTTAAGAAAGGAGACGGAATTAGCCAAACGAGATAATGAAGGTTGCTCGTAATGGTTTTTACTGTGGGGAAAATTAACCAGTTGCTAATAATTGTATGGTCTCTGGGCCAGACGGTCCCTTTGATAAGTTAACATGTACTCCCTTTATGCTCCTGGTAGGGGGTAAACAAACGCCTGAACAAATACAAATACACATAAACACAAATGTGGAGAATAGCAGTATATGTCTTAGATCCAGATAATAAGTGTGGGTATTGTTATTTAGATGGCACATACTGGGACACTTATCTTTTAGTACACTCCATTTTCTAACTGAATGCAGTGCTAATCGTGGGATTGAAAGCTATTGTAATTGTGTACCCATCTAAATGCTGACAAGAATATACAATTACATTGTTTGGAATTGAGTTTAATGTTCTCTGAATTTTATTAGCATTTATATTTACTTATGCATTAAAATTCTACACAAAAAGAGGTCAGAACACAAGAGTTACAGACATAAATATCAGACCCATCCACACCCTCACTGCATTTTTCCTGAAAATACTGAACAAATATATTTTATTTTATTTTACTTTTAAAGGAAGTGATAGAAACTGAAATGAGCAAATAATGGGTTTCCATTCTAAGCAATGCCTTTTCTCCCTCTGGATTTTGCAGTCTCTTAAAGCTTTTTTCCATACCCAACTTTTTATTATTATTTATAGTGCGCGTGTTACCGGAAAATCTTTCCACAGTGTGCTTACCACCACACGATGTTTAAACACACATTATAAAGTGGATGTAATTGTAAAGACTCAGAGGGATATAATTACATGTAGCAGATTTAGGAGCTAATTCTTTGCTTCTCTCTCTCTTTCTCTCCCTCTCTCTTTACTCCGCATTTTATCAACTTAATTATTTTTTGACTGCAGACTAACACCCAGAAACTGACAGGCATCCATTATAGGCAGCAACTTGTTCACCAAATTGAAAAACAATGAACTGCAGGTTTATATGTGCCCATTGTAATACAGAATTACTGGAGCTTTGTTCCACTGGAGGAAAAAGCTAATGGTTTTGGAACAGCAGGTGACAAAACACATTCAGTTTTTTTCTTTTTTGTTCCTTTTTTTTTTTTTCTCTTCCCTCCCCTCTTATCAGTTTGTTGATGAAGTCATTACGAACTGGGGCCCAGAATAGGGTTGGCCTTATTTTTAGCAGATAGACTTTTAATGAGTTCTATTGTGGAGACAGTCATGTTGATTTGCTTGCATTTTTTTTCCCCCCCTTCACTCAGAAACTCCCAGTATTGAAAAGCTACTATCAAAGGACTGGAAAGACAAGCTTCTTGCCATGGGATCAGGGAACTTTGGAGAAATAAAAGGTAATGCTGTTTCTGTGCTAAAGGAAATTAAGAACGAGTATACAGATACCACTGGCTTTATGGAACTTTGTCTGCTCCTCTTCCCCCC
>VZTJ01005057.1:676814-805991 GCA_013397795.1 Orthonyx spaldingii
CCCCCCCCCCTTCAAACATGGTAATTTGGGGTTTAAATGAAATGTATGCATTCCCATCTGTGATAATATAAATTAGTGTAATGGTATATTGCCCTAAGTGAATGAATTTACATTAAGCTTTTGTTGCATATATCGTTCTGTGTTATAAACACATCCTATTGCTGGACTGGGGAAAAAAAAGTCGGTTCATGTATCAAACATATGTGGTATCAGAGTGTACCAGAGCTCAGCTTCTGAAATCTGAGGGTGATCTGAATTCCTTGTTAATTTTTGGACATATTTTGATTATGTACATTTTTTTAAACTTTCTTTCCTACTTTTTTTGCATGTAGGAAAAAATAAAAAGAGCAAAGTTTGTGTAATGATACCTTTAGGTACTGAAATTAGCCAGTGCAGATTTTAAAAGACAGTGTACAACATCTGTGCACTAAAGCATGTTCTTTTAAAGCTGTACTCCAGAAGGAAAATGACAAAATTTGACCACTCTCCAGCAGCAGTAGCTTGTGCTTTGCCAAGATATTTCCCCATTTTATATATCTGAGGTAATTTTAGGGAACCTGTAGTTGTTTGTTTCCATGTAATTTAATATTTTTATAATTCCTCTGCAGTGCTTATGATGAGGAAGTTACTCAAAATACACGCGTCAAAAATTGTAATTTTCAGAGCAGCCATTATCACTCTGAAAAGAAACAGTGACTCTGATTCTTCTCCCATTTATATCAGTGTACATCTGGAGTAGCAAAATTCAAGGCAATGTTGTTTTGGAAATGTGAAAGTAGAATGAGATTAAAATTAAACCCTTCTCTTGTGTTTATAAACGGGATTTAATTTCTCTCCATTATTTTTGGTGTGTTTGCTTACTAATGTTGTCCCTGATCTAGAGATCCTCACTCAGGCATGCTCCCAAACCTTGTGCCTGACAGGTTTAAGGACCATGTGCACAAGAGGTGGGCAGTATTCAGTAAAGCATGCAACACAACATGCTCTCACAGGTTAATGGATTGGTGCATATGCAAATAAAGTGTTATTTTAATTATATGGGCCTTCCAGCCTGTCACCGATAAGCCACCAGCATTAGTTTGTGCTATTCCACTGACTCTCACAAGTAGGAAAATATGCCACTTGTTTCCCCAGGCTTCTCCCTAGGAGGTCATAATTCAAAAATATATATTCATTACATATGTAGAATAACTTTATAACAGAATATAGTGCTCCAGCCCCCAGCAGGCTGAGATTATGATGTTGTTGTTGTTACTATTGTTATTATTATTATTATTACTACTACTACAGAGGGCCAGACCCTGAGATCTTCATTCCTGCTCCATGTGTGTAAAGCAACAGGTCATGAAGAAGAAGGGCAGCCACTGGGCTTACCTGGGAGTTCTGGGTTTTAAAAGCATATTGTTGTAAAATATCATCCTTTGCCATGAACTGTCTTTAAGATGTTTCAGGAACAGAGTATGAGGAGACATCTTTCATGCCCACTTTGGGTGTGTATTTCAGCAGATCTTGCATACTGTCCGGAGCCTCTTTAACTCTTGACACACTGGAGCCTTTAGAAGGACTCCCAGTGATTCTTCAGTGCCTTTGGACTCTGTAGAGCTGCTCTGAGAAGGTGGTCTGTTCCCATTGTCTATGGTCTTGTTCTTTTGGAGGGCAATCTTTTTTCTCCCTTCCTCTTTTTCCCTTTCACAAGCTAAACTTGAAAGCAGCAGCAGCCAGCTATATGCTACCTCGAGAGAAATTCAACAGTCCTTTCAGTTGTGCCTGAGGGAAAGGATGGGGAGCAACAGCACAGCCTCAAAGAAGACTTTTCTTTGCTTTAATTTTTGGTTTTTAGCTTTATATTTTGAACACAAGTCGAGTTATTGTTCTGTAGCTCTGTTCAAAAGCCTCACATCTGAGGCTTTTTAGTGCAACTGTGGTTCTATGGTTGGAGGCATGGTTATTAGGTGTTTGGATCAAGTTTGGCAGTAAGCTGTGAAAACAGGCACTGGTTTATTTTTCCTGCTGACTGCCGTGACAGTTGCAATTATTGTCCATTGTTCCTAGGTGGCTAGAAAGGAGGGAGGATACAATAGAGCATTGCCCTCTGGGGGTAAATGAATTTGACTTACAGATTCTTGGGGGGTCAGGCAGGCTGATTATTTAGTGCCCAGGAATGTGGTTTTCATGGCACCATCAGCCGTGAGCAGCCAACAAACAATGGCTCAGCTGTATTGCAGCTGTATTTAGTGAGGCAGCAGGAAAGGTGTGCAAGTTGAGCTGCTCTAAACCCACATACACGTGTACAAACACACATATGTTATGCTACAAAGTGATTTTGTCCTTCTATAGTTGTGAAGTTTTCCAGTTGTGATTTTTTAATTAACTTCTCTCTCTGTATTTGGCCTGGCAGCTGTGTTTTTTCCGCCCCTCATTTCTCTATTAGTGATATTTGAAAACCCCTACCTAAGTAGTGTCTTATTATTAATACACCCTGGAATGTGGAGAGCACTAGGAGCTGTACTGCTCAACTGTCTTATGCAATGAATAGCTTTTTCCATTTAACTGTTCAAAATTTCATTGTGTTTTTCATTAGGTCGGGGAGGGGGTTTTAGTGTGTCGTGTGCTAAAGTCTCAGCACTAGGCTACATATTGTTAATGCCCCAGTCTGTGTTATTACCATTGAGTTTTATTCTCTGGGAGAGATTAAAAGAAAGGGAGATGAAGAGGAAGACTCTATTTTCTATTAGCGTGATTTCTTTTAAGTTAGAAAGCAGTAATATTTTATTAACGATAGGGGAATTGGTGAATGGGTGGAAGTCACCAGACTCCTGTGTTTTGTATTCAGTTGTTTCTCTTAGTTGCTTTGTTACCTTTGGCTGCCACTTTAAACCCCTCTTTCTTCCACTGCATGCCTGTAAAACAGGAGGACCATCCCTGAGTATCTGCAGAGAGCCAGCTGCAAACTTCAAGATCACAGTTAGGAGCATCTATATATATCCAGTTAATAATTTAAAAGGAAATGTATTGTTTTATTCCACAGCTTGACTGAAAGCTACTGCAAGGGAATATTCTTAAAATGGGGCAAAATCTAGAATCTTTCATATCTGTAGAAATTGTAACTCAAATATCTGTGTTTGTTCAGAGAGGCAGTCTGGCACTAGCGATTTCTTAAGAAGTTCTGTTTTGATATCCATGGAATTGTTACTCTGCTTGAAACAAGTCACTATACAGTAAAACGCACAAAATATGCTGTTAAATGGAAGTATTTTAAACTGAAGCTGTAAAACTGTATATTGAATTGGTTAAAGCCTGTTCAAACTTACTTATATCCATCATATTCAAAACCAGGGCTCAAAAGGCCTCTGGATTATTCATGGATAATGCAGTTTATTGGATTCAGTGGAGCAGAGAGATCTTCAGGTCTCAAACCGATCGTCGACAGGAAGGAAAATCATCCTCCTTTTCTGCTGTCAGTGTAACTGCCTCACAGCTGTGCATTGCAGGGGGAAAGTAGGTGCTGTCCTCCAGTGTTACCAGGAAAAGGTATAAAAACCATATTTATTTCCTACATGTCACTGATCGTCTGTCTGTATAGAAAAGGAACATGAAGCTTCTCTTTCACTGATGCTGGGCCTCAGGAGCAGTGCTGGCCCTTCAGGTGTACTGTGGGTTGTCCAGCCTTGCTCACACTGGGGTGAGTGAGGCACTTTAGCCATGATGAGAATTCTTCTTAAAACTTCCTTGGTGTGCACAAAGCCTTGCTCCTAATCTTGTTCATCTCTCTATGGAGACTTGTCAAGACATAATAATGCATATTTTATATGTTCTCCACTCAGCTAATTTTGAATACGTGTGTGGAACAAAAGGCTAAACAGACTTTTGTTTCCAATCTTTCTTAGTTGGTTTTCTGTTGAAAGCATTGTTAACAGTGATTGTGCCTGAGTCTCTCAAGAAAGGCTGGGCAAGTCTGAACCTGATATATTTTTGTTGTTGTTGTTTGAAAAACCTTTTCTATTGTGCAGATTAGTTTGTAAACAACTCGGGTGAAGTGTTTTCTGCACTCACCGTGAAAGAGATTGTCATTAGGTTAAAATCAGCTCTTCATTGTATCCACTTAAATCTAGGTGACTGTATTGGAGTAAGCACAGATTTATGGATGTAGTTGAAAGCGAGATTAGCCTACCCGCCCTGATCTTTAATTCATGATAACACAGACATTTGTTCTGTGTGAGAAACTGGGTTCCAAACTCCATGAAGTGTCAGTGCAGGTATTGTGTCAGGCTGTGTTTGATGTGAGATAGAGCTGTGTTTGCTGAAGACTCTGGTTTTGCTCACGTGCTCAGAAGATGGGGCATGAGAGTACCGCAGTGAACGGTTTTAGGACTGCCAATAATGGATAAAGAGAAATAATCCATTCAGAGATACTATAGCTCATCAGAGCCCATGAATTAAAGACATATGTTATGTAGATTCAATGTATGGATTAAAACGGATAATCTGGTAGGTGACACACAGAATCTTGAGATAAGTGAGCTATGCAGATTCGGTATATGGATTGTGACGGATAATTCCATTTAAGTAATGCTGGACAAGTTGAAGACAAGTAAGCTTTGGGTAGTGCTCAGGTTATGTGCAGTAATCCAGTGAGTGACACTTTGGATCGCATAATCTGTAAACTAAAGACAAGGAAGTTGGGGATTCTGCATTTAGATGTGGACAGGAAGAAGGAGGGGGAAGGGGAGAAAGATTATTCCTGGGGAATACATTGGGTTTAAACCTTTAAACCTAATACAGCACAGATCCCCAGGAGATGTGTGAAAGCTGCACACTTTCTTAGGAGCTGTGTGAATTTTGTATTTGCAAATTAATGGTTCAAAAGAGTTTGCAAACTTGTGTCAGATGTGGATGTTTTGCATTATTTTTTTGTGGGTAGTATTGTAAGTGAAGTGGCGAGAGAAGGAGGGTGAGAGTCATAAGTGAAGGAGGTAAGATGTGTTGGATTGTCAGCTTTTAACTGTGATAAATTCAGTATTTGTTGCAACCTACTTACTATCTTCTTTGTGTTTATTTTTTTGAGGGGTTAAATAGTAGCAAACTGCAAACTGAGCTTTAGTCCTTTGTTAATATTCCAGAAGTGCTGGGGTGCATGGGAACCTGCCCAGCTGCACTCAGGGAATCCTAAGTTTCGAGAGGAAATTTGGCAGCTGCCGAAATAGTGGAAGTTGATCACAACACAGTGTAATACTGGCAGGCTGCAGAGAAGTAGCCAGTGCTAGCTGAGCCACTCCAACGCAGAACTTCTTCAGGCCAAAAGAAAGGAGATTGTGACAGGATGGAACTGCTCCTATTTGACCCCAGAATGGGAGATTAGTTGAGGGTAGTATATGTGGAGGGAAGGTCATAGGAATGTTTTTTGAAGTATCTAAAAATGTGATTTTATGGCAAAACAGCAAATCCAGGTTGTTCCAGATTTATGTTTTTGTACAAAATGGACTTCATTTGATCAGAAAAAATCAGTTTCTAATTTTATATTTAAGATGTGATCATTGATAGAGATAATAGAGTAAAATTGAATTAATTAAGGTAGCAAATGTCAATGACTGTTTGAACATATGGGGGCCAAACCACTACATTTAAAAATCATTCAGAGAGGTGGTTGACAAAAGGGTCCTAAAGCTGTGCTTCGTGGTACTAAAATTACCTGAAAGATGTGCTGATAGAGCTGAATGTCGCAGAGCTACAACTGCCAGTTTGTCAAAACAAAACAAACACACACACACATACACTTTTTACTCTTTCTCCTGCTGCTGCATAAAATTCCAGCAGCAAATGCTATTTTTCCTAGCCTGATTCTAACTTGTTGTCTAGACAGTAAAACAATGAATAACCTCTGAGAAATAGTCTCAACACAAATGTTGTCTGTTCCTTTTGTAACCTTGACAATAAGTTGCTAACCTGGTTGAATACCAGGCTTTGTTGGTAGTCTACTGTACCAAAACTTTTTTTCTGACAGCAAATAAAGAGTACTCAGTGACAGCTTCTTTCCAGTGTTGCGAAATAGCAAAGTGCTGGTTTGTTACAGAGCAGACGGCTGAGCTTTTTTTCCCCACAGAATATGAGTTCTTGAGGCTAGTAATGGCAAAAGAGGGTAATTGGTCATAATTTGTTTTTATTCATTCTGCAGCCTTGCACTCAAACATAGAAGATTAAGACTGTCTGCTGAAAAAAATACCTTCCTTATATCTCGTTGTTCTAAACTGGATTTTTACTTGTCAAACAGAGAAGATTCAATAAATCTGTAGGTACAGGCAAATCAGTTTGAATTGTGCACTTTTTCTTTCCTTGTTTCTTGTTCTGGTGGCTGTGGCTTGCCAAGTAAAAAGCAGTCAGAAAGTTTTCTTTTATTATGCTGACTCACCCTATCAATAAGATGAAATAATTTAATTTAGCAAGGTGAGTAGTTGTAAGTGATGGCAGTCATTGTGTAGCAAAGTTGGCTTAAATACCTAACGAAAAATGCCGGTTTTCAGGTGTTTTTGTCCTGACAGCTTCAGGGTTTAGTGGCCTGAAAAGCTATGTTCTGGTCCATAATAAAGCACTCCCTGAAGTACTGATTAGGGAGGCATTAGGGGAGTTTGCACATTCACAAGCACAGACCCACATCCACCCACCAACACATCCTAGCAAGTACAGTCCCACTGCTTGGCCATAAACATTTCACATTACTGTTCAAAAGCAGAGGAAAGAAGAGTTTAAATTCTGTACTTACCTCAGCCAGTTAGATCTGCTTATCAGACTACTTTTGCTGAAGGAAACATCAGCTCCCCATTGCCTTGCATATGTGACTTCAGGTGATGTCAGCAGCACGAAGGGGAATACTCCTCTTTGTGTTACAAAGATTTAAAAGTGTTGTTTTTTTTTTTTTTTTTTTAGGGAGAGNGGGGAATTCTCCTCTTTGGGTTGCAAAGATTTAAAAGTTTTGTTTTTTTTTTTTTTTTTTAGGGAGAGCATGACACAGATTAGTCTGCTTTAAAGTAGAAGAAGACTAGGTGGTTTTACTTTTCTGGTTTCCTTACTGAGCAGAGTAATGCTTGGTTTAGATTTTTAATATGTCAAGGTTAAAACTGGGGCGCGAGGAGTGGGGAAAAAATAGTTGACAATGGGATGAGAATGATACTCTGGAGGAAAGATACTGCAAGAAAACCCTCTGGAAAAGATACTTATTTTATGAACTACTCATAATTTTATTTATTCTTTGGATTTAGTACAGCTAGGACTGGTAGGATTTTACTCTTTCTGAGGACAGCTTAGTTAATAGACTGTTCAGTTTGCAAAACCTCCTTCATTTTTGTATCAAAACTGTAACCTTCCCTACCTGTAAAAAGCCTACTGAAAAAACACACCATTGCAGGAAATACCTCAAGGTAACTCAGTCAGTCTTTAGCTCACATAGGGGCTGTAGCTCAGTCCTTGGTCACACAGTTGTTACATCAGAGTAGAATTACACAGAAACTGTGTTGTGGCATGGTTCTGTTGCTTGGTAAGTTGGATGACATCAATAATTGGTTCATTTGTAAGGGTCCCCTTGGCTGAAACCCTGCCTGGTCTCCAACTGGGTCAAACACAGACTTAATTATCTATTTAACATGTATCACTATTAAAAGTCAGTGGGGAAATTCCTGGCTTTGCTGAAATAGTTCTGCTGGTGACTTCATCGAGGCCAGCAATAAAACCTCCTACACTGCATAAAGTTCAGAATGACTTCAGGCAAGTTGCTAAAAACTTCATGCCTTCGTTTGTTCTTGAAAAATGTAATACATACCATTACCTTTCTACCTGTAAACAGTCTTTAAGATGATCAGTTAGGCAGTGCTTTGAAATTTAAAAATGGTTTATGCTGCATGCTCTAATTATTATTATACGTCTTAACATTATTCAGATACAGAGTACTTGAAAATACTCTTATTCTTATTTCCATTTAATGATTTTTTTTCCCTGTAGAAAACTATGTAGATAGGGAAGAATTTTTTTCTTTTGTAACCACAAATGATACGAGTTAATGATATGAACATAATACAATATTATTGTGTCTTTCAGGCTTTGTACTTGTGCATCGTTTTCTTTGGTTTTCCTTTGAAAGACAGATTCTGACAGTTCAAAAGCTATTTACACAATTACTTTGATAGTAAACTGGCTTGGTAGATAGATTTCGCTGTCTGTATGGGTGAGTGTGCACATGAGCACCCCTGGCTGGTGCCATTCCTAGCAGTTTAATGGGGACATGACAGAGGGATTGAGGGGAGAACCTTGCCAGGGCTCTGCCCTTGCGGAATACACATCCGTAGGCTGTCTGGGAGCAAACACCCTCACTGCCTGAGCATTTGCAGCAAAAGCCTAAAATGTCTGTTAAAGAAAATATTGGCTTTCTCAATTTCTCATTTACATTCTCATTCTGTCTAATAAATTATAATAAAGTATTTACTGTTTTGATCGCAAAAGCAGTTTCTCTGCCTTTTTTTTTTTTGCTTTGGTTCTGTTTTGGGTGGGTATGCCAAGGTTTCTCCTGTTCGTTTTCTCACTTTAAGTGTGTCATTTGGTCATATTGGTTTCTTCATTCTAATGTTTATTAAAATGTTACTGCCACTGCCAGTCTGAGACTGTGAATCAGAACTAAGAATGTGTAATAGTTTATTTCACATTTGAGTAAATTTCTTTTACTACTTAAACACTATTATGGGTAGTGTTGATCTGAATGAGGTTTAGGTTTGACGATACAGAATACCACTAATTTAAGTCTTATTGCCATCTGCTGTGGGTGTTGCATCCACAAACATGGGGTTTTTTTCTGAGTCTCTCTTCGTGGTGACAGAGGATAAACTGACACATCTGGAAAGAATCTTTTCTTGGGCCTTTCACTGTATCAACCTGCAGTGTGTACTTTTATGCTCCTTTGCCTGAGTTGTTTTGATCAGTTGTGAAAAATCCAACTTTTGCCATTGCAGTGATAGAGCACAGAGAGAACAGTATGAGCACCCACAGCAATCTCCTGAAAGGCAGGTGGCCTGGTGGTTAAAAGCTTTGTTATATGTAAAACGTGCAATATCTGTTTGTTGTGGATCTGACGGTAATTAAGAGTAATTCTTGAGGCAGTCATTGGTGCAAGGCACTCTCCTTTTGCTCCTCACTCAATAGCTCTGTGAAGTGGTCTGGCTTGCTGTGAAGCTGTAAAGCTGTACGCTGCCATAATGGACACTTGCGGGTTTTTTCTCTCAGCCCTGCTGCATGGCTGGAGTGAGAGCGCTGCAATGTGTAAAGGCCGTCTCCAGAACCATTCCCAATTCTGTGCTGCTTGAAGCACCTCCAAGTGAGTTTAGTAAGGAATCAGCTGAAGGTGGCTGCTGGGGCTACGGGTTTGCACCCCCTCCCAAGTCCTTGCAGGGTTAGCAGCCATGTGGATAGTTCATTAATTCATGAGCAGCATAATTTGAGCAACTGTCTTTATTTGTTGGCTTAGTTGCTTAAAATAGACATGTGTTGCCCTGTAAGCTACAGAATTCTTAAAATGGAAATCCCTTAGATGCCAAGACACTTCACACGATGATACAGGTCTAGATCTCGTGCAGGTTAACAGAGAGAAAATAGTGAGGGTAGGACAAAAGTCCACCATCCTTGTTTACCCCCAGTCTACAGCATCTAGAAAGGGGTACAAAAACCAACTGGAGCTCTTAACTCTGTAGTAATTTTTAATACTCCAGGAAAAGTTTCTGTAATTGATTGTACTTCTGTAGTGACCCTACTGTTGCCCTCATCTCACTATTAAATAAACTAGACTGACCATGCTTTGGCCTTGATATGTTATGCAAACTAATACACAATTGGCAGTGGCAACTGTGAAATGGCACTGTTGTTGGCAATTTCCATGAAGGTAATTATAGAAAAGGTGTGCTACATAATAAGACTAACGTAAAAAATACCATACTTAAACTAAATGCAAACACTTAACATTATTATCAAGACCATCTGATTCAAGTACTTTCCTTTTTTTTTTTCATTTTCATACATTTACAAACCACCAGTTACCTGCAAGATACCTCAAAACTATGATGCATCATCAGTGTGCCTTATACAGATGTGTGATTAGGACAAGGGGAAATCTACACAGAACTCACCATCTCTCATTAGAGCAACATAGCTGATCTTTTTTGCCTCTGGTTTTGTGCAGGTCACTTGAGAGTATGGCTATCCCAGTACTTATTTTGCAAGGAATTATTACCTCAAAGAATTGAAATTATCATTAAGTACTATTCCAGTTACTGGAAGGAAGGCTTAGTCATGTGAAAATAAAGTACCTACTAAGCCATGTTTTCCAGAAAGTATTCTCCAGCAGAAGATTTTTTTTATAAAGCTGATGCTGATAAATTTTCCCTTTTGGTTTATTAGCAAACTGAAATACCTTGAGAAATATAATGCAAGAAGTCTGCCTTTTGTAAGACCACTTCCACTCCAGCTGTATAAACCTAAGGAATTATGCATTGTAGTTATTAAGGTAGGATATAAAACACCCCTTCTGGGCATTCCAGATTTTCTTTTAAATCTGAATAACAATGAAGAGACTGAGTCGATTTTTCCCTGGCTGCATGGCTGCAGTGTGCCTGTGATTTTGGTGTCTTCATTGGCACTTCATTGCACTGCCTGCTTGCTCTTAGTTTGTAGAGTCATAGTTTGGGTTGGAAGGTCATTAGATCCAACCCCCCTGCAATAGGCAGGGACACACTTCACTACACCAGGTTGTTCAAAGCCCTGTCCAACGAGCCCTTGACAATTTCCAAGGATGGGGCATCCACCACCTCTTTGTGCAGCCTGTTTCAGTGTTTTACCACTCTCTTGTAAGCAATTTCTTCCTTATATCTAAATTGCCCTCTTTTAGTTTAAAGCCATTGCCTCTTGTCCTGTCACAGCAGGCCCTGCTAAAAAGTTTGTCCCCAACTTTATAAGCCCCTTTTAGGTACTGGAAGGTGTCTCTGGAGCCTTCTTTTCTCCAGGCTAAACAACCCAAACTCTCTCAGCCTTTCTGATAAAAGAGGTGCTCCAGCCCTCTGATCATGTTTTTGATCTCCTCTGTACCTCTTCCAACAAGTCCATGTCTTTCCTGTGCTGAGGACCCCGGAGCTGGATGCAGTACTTCATCTTCGTTCTTGGAATTCAGAGAAAGCTGCTCTTTCTATTGGTGAGGAAGTTTTTTTGCGGCTCTCTGGGTCAGTCAGGCTGAAGAAGCAGTGCAGGAGGGGGATGCCCCTGCCTGGGCAGAGTCTGGTGCTGTGGTCAGGTCAGTGGCACCTGGAGTGTCCTGTTCCCTCCCAGGAGGCGCAGCCGGAACTTTGACGCACGGGGTTGGATATCAGCACGTCTTTCTCTGCTGCTGTTGGTAGCTGACTCTGTGATCCCTCTGGCTGTCAGTTTGCACGTATGGAAACCTTTTTCCACCTTTCAGATTAATTTAAAGGTGGGGATTAATTTGACGTTACAAAGTGCTTTTTGATTCCCAGCTGAAAGCTGCTGTAGTAGCTCAAACTACACTGATGAACCAGTACTGGATGAGGAGCTTTAATGTGTGTTGGTGACAGTGATTTCTTTTTGCTTACCCTAACTCGAGGACTGAGGCAATGCTGTGTAGTCCTTCTTTCTCTAGGACCTACTTCCCCTCTCTCTCTCTCATGCTTGCATCCACCCCTCAGTAAAAGTTAGGAATAAAATATCTGCTGAATAAATAAATGCAAAATATTTTGTTTTCAGATGTTTCAGTTATAGTGGCAGTATCAGTGCATGATAGTCTCCATCAGGCGAGCATTACAGTAAACCCATGTGGACAGGCCAAGGCAGGGACTGCCTTCTAGAATTCTTCTTCAATGCCACTTGGAAACGCTGCACCTTTTTTTCCTGGGGAAAAACAAATAAAGGATGAAAGAATGGCAGTAGAAACCTCTGATTAATTCCATGGCCAGGTGGCAAATGCTTTACTTGTAGCAGTTCTCTGTCTCCAATGTTGGAAGTAAAAATCATAGTTAGAAGTGTTTTCTTCAGCCGTGTTAGTGTTTTAGCACTGGCTTCCATTCTTTCTCACAACTTTTAGCAGAACAGGTTTAAAGTCCTATGGTTTCTGTTTCAGTGTGTTTCTCAAGTTTCCAGCTTGTACCACAGTTTTTTTTGAGGTTTTATCTGGGAATGTTCTGCTGTAGTTCTTTGTTATGTGGTGAGAATATTTTCACAGAAATTTCTAGAACCCTAATAAAAAACAATTTAGTTACATTTCTTCTGTCACATTTTTTCTGGTGATTCTTCATGGTTTCCCACTTGCATATGGCTGTCTACAAATGGGTTTAAGGGCTTAGACTTGGCTAATGTAGCACATGAGATGTTGCTTGGGATCACAGCATTGAAATTAAGTAAAAGGAAAAAAAAAAGTAAATTAAGCTAACTATCAAGCAAAGAGCCTTCCCAGTGCCACCTTTAAAGCTGTGGTGCAGCCTTTCAAAGCAAGCAGTAGATGATTCACCATTTCAGACATTTCAATCCAATCTAGAAAGCTGTAGTAAATATATTGTAGGGAACATTCCTGCACTGGCAGGGGGCTAGAGTAAATGAGCTATTACCAGTAGCTCTTTTCCATGTCTGACTGATAGTTGCCTAGGAACATGTTTGGTAGAGTCGCCAATTTTTTTCTTTTTTTTTTTTTTTCTCTTGGAGAGCGCTGGTGACATTGGCAGAAGAATGCTTCCTGTGTTTGAAAGAGGTTTGTGTGGCAGGGTAGTCCCAAAAGCAGGCTATTTTCAGAGGAGGCATTGACACTGATAGCCTTAATCCTTTCCTAAAGGCTTTTTAGAAAGGTCTTCATAGAATCTGACTCATGTGAGAGGGTGTGGTGGTATTGGGGATATCTGTGGATTAGCTGCTACACATATTTTCAGGTCTTTTAAATTCACAGTCAAATGATCCTGCATATATTAATAGTGCCTTTTTGGTTTTTTTTGGGTTTTTTTTGGTTTTTTTTTGTAATGTATGATTCATAGCTTTTGATTTTCTTGGAATTTTTTCTTCCCTTATAACAACTATTCTTCTGGGTGGAAAAAAAAAAATTTTCAGCACGGTCGTGCAAGTGAGGTAGTGAGTTCCTCTGTCTGTGTCTGCTGAAATCTACTGTAAAAAACCATCTAATAACAGTACAAACGAGAGCGATGGTGGCTTGTGTTTAACTCAGGTTTTCTGATATGTTTGTAAAAGACTTTTTCCTTTAAAAGTGCACTTTGGTGGCAGTAACAGCGAAAGGAGTTACTGACAGTTTAAGTACTATATCATTTAATCCTAGTCAGGGCAGCTGTAGATGATATAACAGGTTATAGAGGGATGTTAGTACTCACCCTACATCAGTGCTTTGACACCTACAGAAACTATCTTTGTCCTAAGTGCCTGACATAAATGTAGTTGTCTTACAAACCTGGAAGGGTTGATTTTGACCCCCAGTGTTTAAAACTTGAAACTTTCTCAAAATAGGCAGTATTATTCCACTTTATCAATCTGACAAAAGGGCAGTGGAAAATAGATGAAAGGGCAAAGAAACTTTGGAGGGGGACACCAGATCAGAGCCTGTGTACAGATTTATCCTCCATGGCTCATTTTCTTTAGAGGAACAGGTCTTAGTGTGCAGCATATTGCAATATGCTGCTGCTGCTCTTTCGTTCTCCTAAACTTTGCTTACAGTAAAGCTGCAAAATAAAAACCTGATTCGCTCTAAATTTCCTCTCTTCTCTTTGCCCTTTTTTTTTTTTTTTTTCTTTTCCACCATATGATGCCCAGGGACTCCAGAAAGCCTCGCTGAGAAAGAAAGGCAGCTCATGGGTATGATCAATCAGCTGACCAGTTTGAGGGAACAGCTGCTAGCAGCTCATGATGAACAGAAGAAGCTGGCT
Organism: Orthonyx spaldingii; assembly: GCA_013397795.1. NCBI lineage: Eukaryota > Metazoa > Chordata > Aves > Passeriformes > Orthonychidae > Orthonyx > Orthonyx spaldingii. The sequence continues at coordinate 690,767 of VZTJ01005057.1, forward strand.
GCATCTCAGATTGAGAAACAACGCCAGCAAATGGAGCTGGCTAAGCAGCAACAAGAACAGGTGAGTGATTATTACAGTGGCTTTCAGCTTAAATCATTTTCTAGCAGGACTTTCCAGCGGTTTATCTTTTAGGCTTCGTACTCTAAAAAGCTGCTCTGCACCCAAAAGTTTTTCCATTTGTTCTCCAAGGTGAAAAGGTTTGAACAGAAATATATCAGAAGAATGATTTAATTTGCAATAAATCCATCTTGCAGTTGTTTAGAGCCTGGTGCCAATAATGCCAAGGTTGTGGGTCCAACCCCTGTATGGGCCATTCGTGTAAGAGTTGGACTTGATGATCCTTGTGAGTCCCTTGCAACTCAGAATATTCTGTGATTCTGTATTCTCTTTCAATATTCTCTTTCAATACTGTTTGGGTTTTTTAACTATCTGTAAATAAACAGGAAAATTCAGCCCTCCTGAATAACCTGCCGAAACTGCTCGAATTCAGTAATACTAAATAGGTATAAAAAGAACAAAATGCAGCACTTGGATTGTAATGTGAGAAATGAAAAGGTTGGGTTTTGCCAACTGTGGAAAAAAGCAGAGAAGAATATAAAGTCGGTGAACAAGTGTGACTTTTTTTCTTCGACACTTGAGAGGCTTGATTTTCAGTTCTTACAAATATACCCTTCCCTGGAAATGCAAAAGTGGGTTTCACATGTGATCAGTTCCAATGGGCATACATGGACATACAGCATTTTAGGCAAAAACATAACTTTTCTCACAGATTTTCACTGTGCAGATTTTAACAGAAATTAATTTCCGCTTTTGTACTTGAACATGAGCAGAGAATATTTAGATATCTAGTTTAAAATTTTATCACAGAATTGCAGCTATGTGAGTTTTATGAAACTCACAAAATTCTTTGAAATCTGTCACAGTTGTCATATTCAGTGTTGATATTGTAGTTAAGCAAGTCTTTAAGATTTCTAAACCACTGCTGATACCTTCAGACATTAAGCCTTGGTTTTCCCTGTTTCTAATTATTTAAAAACCTTATCTTAAACAAAGGGTGTTTTGGCCTCATGCCTGAAATCCCACACAGGGAGAGCAGGAGTGATTTACCTTAAGCTGGAGAATTTGTATCATGTCATGCTGTTGTTAAAATGGCAAAGGTAGGTGAAGGAGTGAAAGTGGAATTGGCAAGATTCTTTCACGAGAAGACATCCTGTATGAGCTATTTCCTTTGCCCTGCCTTTTAAAATCACTAGTGCCACAGGATGGCTAAGGGATTTGAAAGTGTGAAAATAAAATGAAGACAATGGAAAAAGGCAATAAGAAATTAGGATAACTAGGATTTCTTTTAATTGAAGAAATTGTGTATGCTTCTTGTGTATTATGCAGAAATTAAAATAACCAAACTCTGAAAAAAAATGTAGCGATCAAAATTATTTTTCTTTCTTAAAGAAAGGCTCCAGAAAGAAAACATTTATTTAATCTGTTAGATGTGGAGCCAACTATGAGTGAGTGTTTCTTATGCAAGTAGTCTATTAATAGAAGGAAAAGTTCTAAGGGGAAGAATGCACAAAATTTCTCGCAGTAAGTATGTATAAGTTACCAACTGACCCTGAGATGTGTACACATAGCACGGGGGAAGAGCAGAGCTGCTTCTAATGTTTGCACTGCTGCACTGGCTGTTCATGAGAACAGAGCTTTTGCGATGACTTAAATGAAAGTTTTTCAAATTTGCTTTTTCATTTTGAGAATGGTTTATCTCCCTCCAGCCTTTAGAACTCTTAATTCCATTCTGTTAATGTCTGCTTTTTCCTTCACTGTGTATAAAATGTGTCTACAGTAGGATTCTCAGTCGTTTAGTGGAGAGGGAGGGTGGAAGTCCTTATGGAAAATTGCACTTGGCTTTGAGAGGAGACTTAGGACGACTCCATCCATTCCATAAACCAGTTTCAGTGTTGAGCCGTGTAGCCTTGCCCTGCCCCCTGAGCTTCTTGCAGCTGATACACACACTAAAGAGCCAGTGATTTTTCCAAAGTCAGTTCCAGTCTCTTTGTGCCTGTTTCTGCGTGGAAAAAAAAAGTACACTAAGAACCTTCCCCCATGGTGTCAGATTGCCATTTTTTGGAATTTTTGAGCAGGTGATGCCAAACAGAAGAGTATGTCTGGCCATCCTACTTTTTTGCCTTTTCTGCCTTCCTCCACTATTTTCCAGTTTCTCTACTAGTATTGTTCTCCCTCCTGGGGAATTTTAGCAGTGCCATTTCAGTAAGATTTTTGCATAGGTCCTTGTCTTCATATCCAGCACAGCATTTTCCATAAGATTCCCTTTCCCGCTGGTATTAGCAATGAATTGTTCCTGAACATGTGCCCCTTGCTTCAGCAACAGTCCAGACTGCTGCCACCTGCACTGAAGGTTTCTTAGCTCAATTGAGAGGTTTAAAGAACTAAGCAGGGTGGAAGTTTCCTATGGATGGGCTCTGGGAATGGTGATCCAGATCTCATGTTTCTTCTGTGCAATTTCTCCACAGATTGCAAGACAACAGCAGCAGCTTCTGCAGCAGCAACACAAAATTAACCTTCTTCAGCAACAGATCCAGGTCAGAGACACGTCTCCACCCATACCCCTGTTATCTCTCTTTCTTCCTTTCCCTTTGCCCCCTCTTTCCCTCAGCCATTATTGCCTTGTTTAAGAATCTCTGCAGTTGGCCGGCATCTTGTTTATGGAAACACATGAGGACTTTCCCTGTCATGTAGCAAAAAAGGTCAGTTTCTGGAATGCCTTATATGATTAACATGCTTCCTGTAGGATCAGGAAGAAGATGTTAGGGGAGCTGGGCATGTGAGCAAGCGTTTGCAGGACCAAATCCTCTTTCCTCAGGAGTGGCAAAAGCATTGCCAGAAAGAGTTTGTTTGGAATTGATGTCCTACAGCTCTGTTTTTGAGGTTTTGCTGAAGCAGTTCTCTTCAGTGATTGATTAACGAGTGTACCTCCTTCCCTCTGCCTGAGGTGTTGGAAGTCTGGAAGTTTTTATTTGTGGTGAAGTACAGTCTGAATGAGAAAGTGGTCGAAAGGTTGGTTAAATTCAGGAGAGCAACTGTGTTAAGTCTAGGTATCCAAAGGTTTGTTCCCAGTACTAGAAAAAGTTGTTAAACCAACATAACCAGTGAACTTTATTTAGCCTCTTTCTTTTTTAATGTGTTCAGAAGTTTCTTTTCCTGCCATTGACTATTTAATTACTTTTCTTCCATGTGCATGCCCCTATTTTGGGAACAATGCAAATCAGTTTGCCTGTGAAGGTTTTCACAGAATAACAAAGGAAAGGTTTGACTTCTTACAGATACCTGGGATTGAGGTAAAATCTCTGGTTGTTTAATTATGCAGTTTTGTATAGAGCATTGCAAGTTGCTGTAGACTGTGTTCTGTTTGTTCAGTAGCAACAGGATTCTCCTTCCAAAGCTTCTCTTCAGTGTTTCAGAATGTGTTGCTTAAAATTATCAATCACAGTTGCAACTCATTTAAGAAAACCTAATACCAGCCAAGTCAGAGGAGCTGTATGGCTTCACAGGAGAAGAAAACTTGGCTCTATCATTTCATGGGCCACTCTGTCCATATCAGGACTTGTGTACTTACAAAAAACTCCTGGGAAGGTCCACCCCTCTTTATAAGGCAACTTCTATACAAGATGTGCTTTGCTGAAAATAATTTTGAGATTGGTAAGGCTTGGTTTTGCCTCGACCTGTGTACTCTTTTTTTCTTCTTTAATTTGTGTGTGGGAGGGATTATTCTTTATTACTGCATCTTTAATAAGACTTTAAAAGAAAAACAATAGCAGAACCTGTACAATAGCAAAGAAAATATTTATATGTTTAGCATTTAGCTATGGCAGTGAGAGAGGAAGTTGTTTTATAAGCAGTGAATAAAAATAAATTGAAGTAACATAATTTGACCCCAACCCTTTTAAGTTATAAGGCCTTGTAGATAAGAATGAAGTATGTTGTTTTCAGGGTAGTGAAGAAAACCCTGGTTATTGATAATGAGATATAGAGCCTTTCATCTCTTGATCCCTGGTCCAAGTTTGACCTAAGTCAGTAGTAAATGAAAGTCAGCCAACTACCATCTGATACAAACTGCAGTCCTTAGAAATGATCTGGACGTCTGTCTCAAGGGATTTCAGATGAAATATTGACCCTGCCGAGGTCAGAATTTCACCTCCAGGGTCCACTTCACACAAACCCCATCAGATCTGTGGTACCCTCCCTTTGCATGGTCAGACAAGAAAGGTTAAGAATTGAACAGGCAGAGAGACAATACTGTTTTCTCATTCCCACAGAGCTGATCTGTTTGTAGTGAAATTTTGGTTATAATGCACGGGTAATGTGGACAGTTCCGTGCCTGTATGATCCTTAAGTCTCATGAACCCTGGCTGAAGCCCATAACTCTGAAGGGAGAAACATCTAAAAATAAAAAAATCCTTATTGACAGTGAATACAACGCAAAACATTTCTCCTCAATTATTTGACTGTCAGAGAAGAAACAATCCTTAAAGAAATCATCCTTTGTATATAAATGAAGATAATGAAGTCACTGTAGCATGCCCATGTTTAAAATGGTCAGTGAGTTTACAGTCAGCTTATGGGTTATGGTAGGTGGAACAAAACTGTGACAAGAATGTAGCAGTGAGTTCAACTTTTCTGACCTTGCCCTAATTAATCTAACAGGCTTCTGTCACACTGGCCTGAAGATTTTAAATAACGTTATATTTATTGACAGGGAAATATTCCTACAAAGTCTGGATACCTATTTGACTTACCTGCAGTTGAATGATGATGCTGCAGTTATGAACACAATTTATTTATGACAAAAGAATTGTTTTACTTGAGACAGTTTTTTTCTAAGCTTGCAAGAAGCACCATAATTCCAGAGAAATTATTGCACAGGAAAAAGCTACTGAAATATTGTATTGAAATTATAATACCCTAAGATTAAAAAACAGCATAACCTGTCTGACCCTATGATTTATGAGTCCTTTCTCTAGGTGCTCTAACTTAGAAACAGTTCCCCCTCTCCTTACCCCATCACACAATCACTGATACAGGACTGCAAATGCTCAGTGTAACTACAGCTCAATTAAACTAGCACTTCCGTGATGCTGGGGAAGGATGCTTTAGTTCCTTGAGGTTAGAAAAACGTACCTGGCATGTGAGTCTCTAACTGACACTATATCTATTCCAAGTCCATCTCTTCTGAAGTAACTGGAGGGAGGTGTCACAGAAAACAGAAGACAAGGAGTTTGTATAGAGAGTTAAGTAAACTGGAGAAAAGTTGCAGATTAGATGAAATTTGAGAATCTGCATGACCTCAAAATGCTAAAATGGGATCTAGATGGGATTTTGTGTTTTGGAAAATGGTTATTATTTTTTCGTACTTTTTAGGATGTTCTAGACTTAATTTGTGAAAAGGTTTGAGTTTCTGTGAATAATTAACTAAACCTCCCCCCATCCGATTTTATGCCACTTTGGAATGCATCCTCCCATGCACACACCTTTCTGTTCTGCCTAATCTTTGTGTGTGAGATTTTCACTGAAAGAGTTTCTGCCTGCTGAGTACTTGTGGTCTTCTCCCCTGCACCCCTTAGTCTTGCTGTTTTACCAGAAATGGAACCAGAATGTGTGTTTTGTCAGCTCTTGTGCATCATCAACCCCAAAGATTTCAGATTGTGTTTCAGAACAGTAGTGATTTGCAGCTGTGGAACAGGCTGACACCAAGTACAGCTCAGCAAGTTCTTGAATTCAGTTTGGTTTTGTCCTTCATGGCCTCAAGGGAACTCTCCTGCTTACCTACTCATCTTCTGTGAGGCCATAAGATGTTTCCTGGTGCCCTTACTCTGGAACCTGGGGAAGTCTGGGGCTCTGTAGCTGTCACGCCAGGTGGGCAGAGAGTGGGAGAAACTTGGAAGGTGCTCATGATGCTGAGCTTGTCCCCCAGTACAGCCCAGTGGTATCCTTCAAAGAGTGTCTCTGAAACATAAAGTTTGGAGGAGTTGTGCAGTTCACTTGCTCGGAGAAAAAGTCTAGCCCAGGATGATGATGGAAGGCTTTGCTTTGAAGCTCAGTGACGAATGTCACTTTAATTGAACTATATTTAAAATGAAATATGGTTGTTAAAATTCATAAAGCAATTCATATTCAGTAGGGCACTGTTGATAAAATAGGTCAACCTTGCAGCCTAAATTGTGATAAAACTGATACTGCTAATCTCACAATTTTGTAGAAAACCTGACAATGTTTTATGTTTTTCCCTCAAGCCCCAGCTCTTGGAGTCATGTGATGACAAAAATGCCAGCTTTCATTTCTTCAAAATGTAAACTTCCAACTCTCATATTTCCAGGCAAAATCTGAAGCCATGAGTACTACAAGTTCCAAAATTAGAAGGCAAACAAAACGGAGGCCAAATGCTGTTTTTTAAACTGTTCTGATTTTTAGTCAAAATTTTTTTTGGAGAGCCCAGCTCAAGATCTTCGAACACTTCAGGTTGCCAATAATGTAAAACTAAGATCTCAAAGCAGCAGGAAGCAACAACTCTGCTTTACAGTGTTTCTAACATTTAGGCCACAGTTTTGTTTGACTTTTTTAGTTTAATACTGTCAGTACTTGTTTACTAATTTGTGTTCTTTTCTGAGTAACATACTTAGCCCAAGAACCAAGTGCTTTCTGAAATTTGAGGGCAATTCCTGCCGGACAGCAACCATTTGATGACTCTGTGGTTTTTAGTAGAGGGTTTTAATTTTCCTTCAGAACTAGATCAGATGTTTTAATAGGACCCTTTTTTTGTGAGAAAATTTGGACTTCTGAGAATGAGGGGATCCCAACTAAATTCTGATGCAAAGCTGGAAGGACTGTCTCTGGCCCACTCCACTGTTACCAAATCCTGAAATACTGGAATTAATCTCTCCAACACTAAAGTTTTGTTAAAGAGGGAATCATTTTATTCAGGCCTGAAGGTGCACACAGGAGATTCTAACCTACAGGGGGTACGTGATTCTACAAGAGGGTTACTTATATCCAGTCTCTCCATGCATAGTACAATTTACCCAGTTACCATAAATCCCAGGTTCCCAGAGACTCAGTCCTTTGTTGTGTCTGTCACTGCATTCTTGGGCCAGGTGTCTTCTTCTTATCTCCCAACCATCCTTGCTGAAAGCAGCTTTTACAGGCCTTGATTCTCTGCTAAAAGCTTCACAGGCACAGTACAAATTTAATTAACCCTTTTAGTATCACACCTGCCTTTTAGTATCATACCTGCTGAGCTGTGGCTTTGCCAGCTCCTATGTGGCAAGTTTGCTGTGGCCTCGATGGCCTCAAGATTTGCAGACCCTCAGCAGCTTGTCTGGAAGGGAGTGTGGGCAGCACAGCCCTCCGAACGTTGTGCGCCTTGGGGCTGCAGGCTTTCTGGCTTTCCTGAATCTCTCAGCTGCCCTATGTCCTCCCAGCGCCAGAGAAGGCTTTCCTTTGTGACTCTGGATCCAGGTTTCCATCCTCCCACCCGCTGTCAGCTGGCTGTGTCCCTTTCCCCATGAGTTGTGTTGGTAGATGGAGAGAACTGGCTGCGCTAGTATGTTCTCAAATCAGAGTATTCCCATTCTCATTACCTTCTGAGGTTTAAGATGCTGTTCCAATTTGAAATGTAATAAAATCTTGAACACTTAGAATTTTCTGCAAGATGGTTTGTCCATTTTTCAGCCAGATCTATTTTTCATAATGTAGCTATATTTTTGGGGAGGAAAGAAGGATTTGGTTTCTGAGTTACACAGAAGTTCAGCAAAATATTTCTTAAGCTTAACATGCAAAGTTTTGAAATGACACAGTTGTTATTGTCAAAATTTTCCAAGCAGCAAGAAGCTCTGGATTGATTCCAGTCTTCCAAAACAGTGGTAGAGACCTACTTCCAGAGTGTTTCAGATACCATAATTTACCCATTCAGTTATGGCAATAATTGGTGTTGTTTAGATTTGTTGTGTATTTTGAACTACTCAGGTGAGCAATCATCTGTTATCCAGAGCTGGCTGCATGATATCTAGGCCTGTTTGTGTTCTTTTTGTTTTATCGTAGAAGGTACCAGTTTCTCTCTCTTGTTGAGGGAAGACACAGATTAATTGACTGTACAAAAAGAAATCTGAAGATTTTTTTCCCTGCCCCAACAAGTTTGCAACCTTAAATTATACTTTCAGCATGGCTTATCCTTCCGTTTTCTGTCTCCTGCTGGAAAACAAACTCCAGCAGGCCACTATGTGAACTAAATACTTGGAGAACTTTGAGCTTATGATAAGGAAGGTAGAGATCCTTCATCTTTGCCCGGTCAGTGTCTCCTCAGCGCAGCCACAAGGTCTTTGGACATTTCTTTCCTGGTTCCCAACTTCTCACATATCTGTGACCGGAGTTCTCTAGAGGCTTTAAAGGGCTGGAAGTGATGAGTCCTTCACTGGAGACACAAAAATAAGCAACCTCTACACACAGGCTTGGTTACAGATTTAATAAAGTCTGTTGCTTCTGGATTCCCATTTTCCCTGGGAATTCTGCTGTTCCAAGAATTCAGTAACAGCAGAGCAGTACTTTGTGGTGCTGCAATCCCTTTGCAAGCCCTTGCAAGGCACAGCAGTATTAGTTTTTCCATAGTTAAAGTCCTCCTTGCATATCAGAGAGAGGTGAGGGCAAAAGGTTTCCTTGATAAGACGATAAACCTGTTGAAGTGAGGGCCAACTGGACATGGAGAAAAGGCTCTTGTTCATATTAGTGGGAGTTTAATGAGACCTTTCTTCAGTAGGAAACTGTGAGAAAGTATCTTCCTCCTCGCTCTGCAAAATGTTTTTAGAACAGGCTCTGCCCACTGAGACGGTTTGTTTTTTGTTTTGGTTTGGGTTTTTTTGCCAGTGTGGATATGACAAGCTATGACTGCACAGTCAAACTGAACAGTCTCGTGGACGTGGGGACATTTTGTCCAAATTCATCATGTGTCAGGAGCAGCTGTTTCCCTGCAACTTGTAAACACAGGCATACTGGATTCAGTGAGACCCAAAGAGGAGTCACACTACAGCCTTTCCCATGACTTTGCAACCTCTTCCCAAACCACTGAGGTTGCCGGCAAAGAGGCGAAATAATTGTTCCTCACAAAGCTCTGCAGCTGATGTCCTGTCAGTTATCAGAATAACTCGCCTGGCCCTTGAGCAGAAAAAATCCCCTGGGAAAGAAGTTATTCAAAACCATACACACGCATACACAAAAACAAAACAAACAAAAAAACCCCAAACAAAACAAAAAAACCCAACAACAAGAAAACAAGGCTGGGGGTGGAAATAGGGAAAGGAAGGAGTAAAAAGAAAAATCAGTCAGAATGAGCTAATTGCTTTCTGTCCTCCCAATGTCAGCAAATAACGTGTGTTAGACTGGACTTTTGAGTAACCTGTGGGCCTTCATTTCCTTCCATTACTAGAAAAGTTATGTAAAAGATTGTTGAGGCCTTTATCTGTACTTCTTTCAGTGCACAGCATCATTTTGCACCAAGGTACCATGGTTTTACCTCCGAAGATAACCCTTTATAGCAAGTTTCTACAGGTAGTTTGATCTCAGGCCTTTTCTATACCTTCATACAATCCAAATTTGCTGACTGGTGTCGTTGTGCCAATGCAAACGAGGAGTATCTGCTTAAAACTTGAATTAGTTCGGTTGGTCAGAACATGATGCTAACAATGCCGAGGTTGGGGGTTTGATCCCCATATGGGCAATTCCCTGAAGAATTGAACCCTTGTGAGTCCCTTCAAACTCAGAATGTTCTGTGATTCTGTGAGCTTGAATTCATTAAAAGTGCAAGGGCACGTTTGATTGAGGTAAATAGCTTTTTTGCCTATGCTGAGCTACTTGATTGCAGTAGAACTTGCTTGTCTCCAGTGTTACTGGTCCAGATGTTCTCAAATTATACCACTGGTTTGAACTTCATGACTTTTTTTTCTTGCAATTTTAGCATCTTTTCTTAATTTACTTTCTGTTACTGAGCTTTCAGTGTTCCCATTTTCCAGTTCTCTCACACAATCACAAGGGAAGGCCAGAAACTTTTTTTTATTAAAAGCCAGAACACTGAAACACCTAAAACAATCCAGCAGCTAAGACCGTAAGAAAAAGGCCAGCGGTCAAATCCAGTCATCGCAGCTGGCAGTGTCGTGCTCCAAGGCCTCATCTTGGTCTCTCTCTCCTCAGCAGGCATTTCAGGGCCCTGTCTTTCTTTTTGTTTTCAGATCCCCTCTCCAATTTTTGCATCTCTCACCCGTCAACTCTGACCATTTTGTTTCATTTTCCACTCCCTGGTACTGAGTAACCTTTCTTAGGCAGCTGCGCACCCTTTCCCGCAGCAACTTCTCCTTTCTGCCAGCCCTCCCTTCCCCCTCCTTGTCTGTATTTCCACGGCCTTATTAATGGTTTTGTTTGGCATTTTATTGTCTGTAGAGCAGCATATGTCATTTTGTGAATGTTTGTGTTCAGAATGGGTGGCGTGGGGTGCTGTGTGAGCGCTGTGCGTGTTCGTGTACCCGTGCAGGTATTTGCACAGCAGGCAGCAGAGGCACAGGAGCAGAAGGCACCATGTATAAGTGGCTGGAGAAGCTGAGCATGAACTCTTTATGGCCATGATCCTGTCTGTGTGGAGTGTGTGTAATCCTGAGCACTTCTGTTGTACAGCCAAAAAAGGCTGCTACTGCTGCCTCTGCAGTAAGGTAAAGCAGAAGATAACAATAAATTTTTTACTGCTGGCTGGCGGAGGTGTTTAGGATGTGTTTTCTTTATATCTTCATCCGCCCCTAATTGAAGATGCTTTAAAATTGAATGACTAGCAGTCAAAACGTGTTTGCTTCAAGCTGAGAAGAAAAATGCTGGTGTCTCTTCTTCCAAACTGATTGCGCTTTGTACACAACTGACAGCCACAGTCACTTTGAGTGACTGATAAGTGGGAAGCTTTGCCACTTATCAAGGAATGCACGTTGAAAAGAAAGGACTGGAGCTGTTCAGATGCTTTGGCATGTTCAAAATAACATCTCACATCAGTCAGGCTCAGAGGCACTAGGAGACATTTCAAAATAAACTTTATATCTATCTATCTATCTAGAGGCAAAAATTCAATTTAACAGACAAATCGCTGTGTGCCATCACATTGGCTCTGAAAACGAGAACATCATTATAAGGGTCACCAGTTGCAAAATGACTCAGATGGCTGCGTAATTTGAGAGCATTTATTGTAGGGTCTCACCCCCCAGAACAAAACAAATTTTGAAAATTCACAACTGCGTATTATTCTGGTGATTTCTCTAAATTGGGTAGTTTTCGCCCTGTTGGCCAAGTAATATTTAGGTTATGTAGCACAGGACATCCTGAAGGATCCCAAAGGGAATGAAACTCTAAGCTAAATTCAGATCTCATTTATTTCCTCTTCAGTATTATGGAATATGTTCTGCATTGCGTGGCTTTTACTGAGAAAATGGTTCTTAAGGTTTCTTTAGGAGTTGCCATGTTTTGTCGTGACGCATAGCATGAATAGAGGATGTAATTTTAGGTAAGTGTTTGTTGATGTTACTATTTAGTGATATGTGTATTAGGAGGTTCTGACCTGCAGGAGTATGAGGGTACATTTTCTTGCCCTGACTGTAATGACAGTAGCATCAATCAGCGTAGAGCTGGTCCATTGGAGGTGGTGATGTTTCACCCTGCCTTAGCAGGAGTTTATCTGTTAGACATGCAAACACGGGTACTCAAGAGCTGAGATGGGATGGGAGTCTCCAGTGGGAGGACAGGGAGACACAAGCAAGTAGTGTGTAATCCCAAAATGGAATTTGGACGGAACATGCATAGTGTTGGTCTCCATCCATTAGCACTACCCAAAAAAACTGCTGCCAGGTTTACAACTCTATAACAACACTGAGAATGTTAATGTACAAGGACCACTGTCTTGTGTTATGATTCTAAGCACTGGGCATCTCACTCTGCCCAGCTGATTCTATCTGAAATGGTTGCTTTTCTAGCCAAAATGGCACTATTTGAGATACAGATTATGTTTGGCATTCCAAAGTTGCCACCAACACCCATACCTGTGACAAGAGGGAGTAGGTTTGAGCATCATTTAGTTCCTATGCCAATGACTTGCTTTCAGCGATTCACCACTTGCCATGTTAAGTGGTCACAACTCTGTTTTGATGGCTCATTCATAACAGAGCACTTCAAACTCTCTCCTGAGATAATGGCTTCAAATGAATCAGAGGGAAAAGTGTGGTTCCACCTACTGAATCAACACCATTGTGTTCACCACCTTGGATTTTCCTCAGACATCTGGTGTCCAAAAGCTGATGTTGCCTTACCCTGCATGGCTTAGGAGACAAGATGAGCTCACAGTGCAAGAGGCCAAGGGGAACACTTTTGTTTTAGTTGTCCACTTTCTGTCACTTATCTGCTATTGAATTGCAATGTGCAAATTAAAGTGGAGGGCAGTTGGTTATGCTTGGTGTTTTTAAGAAGAGTAAATGAAACATTTCATAGTTCCTTGAAGGATTGTGATTGGAGGGATCATGTGAGTGACCCCTGACTTAAAATTTTGGAGAAAGAGGGAAAGGTGCAGTTGTCTTGTGAAAGTTGAACAAAGATTACCTGGAGGGTTATGGATCTCATGTCAGCTGTCTTTATTTTGCATCTTGTGTATAGTCTCCATTTAAGTTCACTTTTCACATATGAAAGTTGAATAAAATTCATAGTGGGTTAAATAATTTTAAGGAACCATTTCAGATTTTTATTCAAATTGATTTAAAATATGCTTTGGGGAGACTTACAGGTATATGTCAGAGTTTCTTGTATTTAGAAGTTAAATGAAGGAATTTAAGTTCCAAGATAAGCATAATAAAGCTATAAAAAATAAAATTACTTACATGAAAAGTAATAATAATGAAACGAGACAAATTTAATTTGCAGTACTTGGAGTTCATAAATATTTGACACAGTGAGTGAACTAATTTTACAATGTGTGTGTTACAAAATATTTTTATCAGATATGACTTATTTAAAAGATGATAGTGTTCAGCAAGTTATTCTAAAGTTGGAACTTGGATAGTTTCAACAAAATAGCAATTTAAAATGGATTTGGACAGAAACGATCGAGATATTCTATACTCTTGCATGCTGTGAACATTGTGTGCAAAGAAATACATTATTTAGGTAACAAAGTGAGGCATTTGAAAGTTACAAGTGCCAGACTTAAGTGAAATAGATATCTTTATTTTATTCTCATGTATCTTTGTCATACATGTTGAATAAAAAGCTGATATTCCAGAATTACATTATAATATAATGGTAAACTGTACTCACAAGTGTGAAAATTAAAATTATGTTGCCAGCCTTAATTCTGACATTCCCTAATGTTCGATTCCTTGACTTTTCATCCAATGTAGCATTATTTTAACTGGTTTTCTGTGTGGTTTTGATGGCTGTAAAAGCTCAGAATGCTGATATACCAGCCACTTCCAGTATATCACCAGGTCAGTTTGAACCCTGAAATGTCAGCATGGGAGAAGTGTCAAATGGCACTTGAGTTACAGGAGAAATGCTGTGTTCTGCTGGGCCAGCAGGACAGAACAGTTCCCTAGCTGTGGTGGATAAGAGCCTGTACTATGAAGTCACCTCTTTTTCTATGTCACATTTCCTTTCTTCCTCGTGTTTTGGGTTTGATTTTTTTCAATTTTGGTCTCCATCAAAACAGAGATGACTTTTTTTCCTATTGCTGTCCTCTTTGGAAAAGTAGATCGAATGCTTGAGTGTCTCTGTTGAATTTGGGCTGATTGTGTTGACAATGGAGTTTGACTCCTTTTTTTCAGCACCCTCTATTTGCTCCTCCCATTCTCCCTTCGTGAGGTTGGGACCGAATCAGTTTGTGCCACTAATCAATTCTTTCCTCCTAATTTACCATAGTCTTTGTGCTTTAGCAAAAAAACCCCTGAGGCTTTTGGTACAGTATTTGATGGAAACCTGTAGTAGCATTTGTCCCTTTAAAGCTCTGTGTGGCGAGAATATGTTTTCTTATCTTGCAAACTGTGTGTAGAATCTTGTCTGCCATTTAAGCATTTCCGAGCTGCTGTGAATCAGCAAGAGGAGCTTTTTCATGTACCATAATAAGTTTTAAGTTCGTAATATCCCTAAGAATCACATACATCCTAAATTAAGCATAATTTCCGATTTCTTTTACCCTGGAGTTCAAATTTGTAGTCCAGGAATAAGTAAGCATCTATGAAACAGCTAATTGATTACGTGCTCACCTTATACAGAGAAGTAAGCTGCCTTATACACATTTTTGTGCATGCATTTGAAATGCCCCATTTTAGATATCAATTACAAACATGACTGCTTTACTTTTCTGGACACAGATTTTTAATGTCTCTAACGGAATTTAGGAGGAAGGATGTTTTTCCAAGTGGGGACTGCAGGTTAGTAGTATTTACCAAATTGCAACCGATCTTAGCTGTGAATTGTTCAGGGCTTTGTGAATTCTTCAGCCGTGCTGGCAGTTCCTCTTTGTCCGAGCTCATGGCAAATAGAGAGAACCCTTAATTTAGAGCAAGGCATTGATGATCACAGTATTTCTCAGTGATACAAACAGACTGGTGCATTTAAAATAAGATGCAATATAAGCAGAAATGAACTCAAATGACTTCAAATTAGAAAAAGTTCAGGAAATAAAACTTTCATACTTCCGCCTTTTCCTCTTCTGTGATTCTCTGAATGTCTCCATGGCTGTAGACACCCCAGTAAATGTTGCTTCTGTGTTTCCCTAGAACCTGTTTCTGGCAGCAGGCATAGGATAACTCACCAGATACATAACAGATCCAGGAATTTCTTTGCCATTGTATTGGTAAGCAAAGTTTTGGACAGCTGATATGTTCTAGTGACCAGAATTAGAATTATGCTCTATTTCTTACATTTATTCTTTATTTGAAATTAAAGGTGGGCTTGAAATGATATTTTTCAAGAATTTAACTTTCTGTGTCATGAGTTTCAGGGTGTTTTTTAAGGAGTTTTTACCTCCCTTGCATTATTTCTTAGTGCATGGTTCAGAATTCCTGTCTTTTTGGTACAATCAGAATAAAGAAACTTGAATTGTAATCAATATACCGACATAGAATTCTGTATTCTATGTTAAAAATATTTGCACTTCTTATTTAAAATAAAACATCCATGTTGGGTATTCTTCACATCCCCTTTATGTACTTGTGTGGATTTGTGTAAATCACAAGTTTGCTTTCTGCACCTTCTGAGAAGGTTGTTTGGGCTCAGCATCCTCTTAGCAGAAACTCTTGCAAAAATCCCGTGGGAGGAAGGTTGTCCATTGTGTTCCTTTGAAAGCTAGCTATCTTTTTTCCTGAAGCTTCAGGCAAGTTTATTCTTCCACTCAGAGATATCTTAGGAGGTTCCTGTCCTTTCTGGTGCCTAGGAAGCAGAGCTCAGATACATATATTGTATTTGTTGCCATCATATAATCTGTGCAACTTCCCTGCAAATATAAGGAATCATGCTTTTCCCCAGCTGTTCATTTGATAGGATTCTAGTCCTTCATTCAGAGAAAACTGTGCTTCTCCAATTCCCATTGTTTGAACCATGGCCTCCTTTCTATACCTATTGTTTGTTTTGTCTTTTTTTGTTGTTGTGTGTAACAGGTGTTTCTTTCAGACAGCCCAGGCAGCAAGGCAAGGGCTTCCTTTATGGCAGATCTCTTGAGACCTTGATTAAACTCTTCTTTGTCATAAAAATGCCACTGCCTTTAAATGAATTGTACATGCAATCTGTATTTGCACAAATGCCCTCCATCCCTCTGCCCTCATTGCTGCTTTGGCTCTCTTTTGGTTTGGGTGTGTTTGCCTTTTCTTCTGTTTGCCTCCACAGAACTGATTCTTTTTACCCTCCCAATGCTGTGCTCCCTCCAGAGCCTGGATGCAGCCATGGGAATGGTTTAAAAAGAGCAAACTGTTTCTGCAACAAGAGCTCACTTTTTTCCCAGTGTTTCTGGTTACTGCCTTCACAAACACCATCATCTCACCTCAGAGAAGCTTTCTCAGAGTTTCTCAGTGGGAACCATGGGTTAGAGACTAAGCACTTTCTCTGCCTCTACTGAAGCAGGTCTTGCTCTAGTGGGGTATAGGTACTACAGATAATTTTCTTCCTGCCTTGCTTTTCTCTTTCACACAACCTCACCTGCTGTTAAGTAGGTCCCACTGCTATTAATCTGTTTGTCTGGCTTAGTTGTTGGAATACTTTGGGGAGGTCTGGCAGTTGTGGCAGGAGCTTAGGTGTGTAGTAGGCAGAATGTACACGTAAATCAGTGCTTGATGCCATCTTCTCCAATGTACATTTAATATTCTTTCAAGTTTTTGTTTAGAGTAGGACTTCCACATTCCGGTATAATCTTATTTACTGACTCTCTAGATGTTAAAAAGGCCAGAGAAGGGAAAAACAAAGAGGGACAAAGAGGCTCGTACTGGTTTTGACTGGTTCATTGCCTCATGTAGTTCAGGTGTCCTGACAGAATATTGCTGACCTACAATGCATTATTTTTATGCCCTTCTCTTTATGCCCAGACATTTATTGGTTGGAAGCCCCAGGAGTGAATAGATACAAAGCTGTGTTAGTCAGAGGAGATGTAATGGATGTCCTGGGAGCTGTGCCAAACAATTAAGAATATAGGCATAATGATTTACGCAGTAAGCAAAACCTCTAGAGATTGTTACATCTGTACAGGCTGCTCTGTGAATCTGCAAAAGTGGAATAACTTGGACCATTTCAGTGCTCAAGAGATAGTGCATATCTAGGGAATGAACATACACGGACTCTTGCTTTCAGTCTGAGACAGAACCTTCTGCTGGTGACTTTCTGTTGCTTTGATCAGTGGTTTGAGCTTCCCAAATGTCATCTACAGTGCCATCAGATCCCCCCTACATAAAGTGTGTTTTTCCTCCTGCAGTTTTCCCACTGCAGCTACAGTGGCAGGGGTATCAGCACAGCCTGGATGTGACACTAGCATTGGATCTATTTTAGTGCTTCACTCTGTGGCAGTGGCAGCGGCAGCATCTGTGGAAAACATGAAGATAACTGTCAGAAAGTGTGTTTGAAGGGTGTTTAATTTAGAAACATTAAGCCCCTCCGGGCTGACCTTTGCTTTAGCATGCAGTAGTTAACAGTGGAAGATGGAACTTTAATAATGCTATCTAATACTATTTCCTAAATGCCTTATTTCTCATGAAATATTGTTGTCTGGTTTTGGTGGTGTTTAGTTACCAAGTGCAATAAACATCTCTGATTACATTATTTGACTCAAAACCCATGAAGTTTTAACTTGATGTTGTCATAACATGTTGATTGCAAGACCCTGAAGTTCCCTCCTCTTGTACAAGTGTAAAACATCATAAAATCTGAACACGAGCATTTAGAGACACTTTGAGCTGAAATAAATGACCAAGATGCAGACAAGCCTAACACGATGTTACAATTTGATCAAGTTCCACATGGCTCCTTCTCTGTATTAATTTTCTTTATGTTTAAGGAACCTGAACCACTGTTTTAATACTTAAATACAAAAAAAAAAAAATAGATTGTTTTTAAAAATCGGGCTGTTGCGAGAGCAGCCATTTCTTAAGTTCAGGCATGCAGACTTCACTCACAGTTAGAGTGTGGGCACACTTTCTAAGAGCCTCGCACCCTTTTTTTTTATTTTGAGACATCACCTCACCGTTCCTTCAGGAGGTGCCCTTTTGTGGGAGGTTAAGCTTTCTTTCCACCAAAGGGGGACTTGAGGAGGCTTCCTTGGAAGCCTGTCATTGCTGTTCCTGGATTTCACAAGACAGGGATGCTTCCTGAGACGTGTGAAGCTCACCTGCCCAGGAAGATTGCTACTCACCAGCCTGCTTTAAGACGGCTTTGCATGCAAAAGGCTGATTTTCTTCGTTTTGGGACCATCACTCAATGGAAATGTCAGAAATATGGAAGGATAAATACCGAGTTACATTAAACAGAGAAAAAAAAGCACTCTGAAATTATCTCCTGGCTCCATGTTTTCTGAGGTTTTGCATTAGCGGGAACGAAGTCACGGTGTGTTGACACAGTCTAATGTGCAATGACATAATACCTGGAGTATGGAGACAGCAAGAGGCGCAAAATCAAACTTATCTGAGTTTTCACAGGAAAAGAAGGGATTAAACTTTGCTGGTTAAAATATGGATTTTTATTTTTTTTATATAGAAACTATCCTAGTTTGATTGAGATAAACCTACTCAGATCTAATTCTATCCAGTTCCTGGGAAAAGTGGGCCTTAAGATGTTGAGCCTATTTGCCCAATCCCTTTTTTTAGAAATAAAGATTAGGGTAGGAAGTTTGGTCCTTATCTCTGAGGTTCTTACTGCTTCAGAAGGAAACTGAAATACTTACATGAAGGACACTTTCTTGAACTTGTGATTTGTCTTCACTCCGATTATTTCAGAAACTTTTGGCAATGTAGATTTCCCACAATGCTTGGCTATTTTTGTTTTACACCTCCTAGAGGAATTATGATAAATTGTTACTGCCTATTAAATAGTAGAAAGAGATGTCAAAATTCTAGTGACTTGAAATTCAAATGTTACTCCCTGTGCATGGGAACTTTGCTCTAGAAGCATCATCCCTTATTTCATAATTGCCAGGTATGAGTCTTCTCTGCATTTTCATCCCTTGTGGTTGCTTACAGCTCTAAAAAATAACATTAATTCACCAGGTTTTACTTGCATTTCACAGTCTATTTGCACAGCAATTTGTGTATGATCCAGATCTTATGTAGCACCATCACTGGATCTTGGAATATTTTTCTTTCTTTTTTTTTTTTTTTTTCTTTTCTTTCTTTCTTTCTTTTTACAGCATCCTGTTTTTGAGACCAGGGGAATTGAGGACAGAGAGGAAGCAGCTTGCACATTGTTAGACTGTAGCTCATTGCCAGAACCAAGAACAGAACCCAGATTGTCAGGCATGTCCCATTGGGCCACAATATAAAATGTGAACTGAAGTGCAGAGTTATCAAAGATTCAGGCCTTCTAGGTTTTTATCTTCTGTCTCCATTTTTGCTGTTTTTCTATAAAATTTCCCATTTCACTGGAAGAAATTGCATGCAGACTGCAGTGTTTGGGGGGAGGGCGATGGCAAAATGAGGCAGGGAAGCAGGCAGAAAAGACTCTCTTCGTCCCAGAGTCAGATTTGTGTGTGTGCCATTCCACTGAATCACATCAATAGAGTTTAATGCAGAAAAACTGATCTGCTCCATCAGTAAAATGTAAGTGAATAAGTGTAAAAAGTTTGTGAGGGTCGGTTTCTGTCCTCTTCCAAGGTAAGAAAAACAATTTTCCTTGCATTTTTAGTATTTGCCGAGTTTCAATTTTTCTAGATCCGCTCATTGTAACAAAGCCAAGACTCTGTCAGCACATACCTTCCTTTCTCAAGAACCCCTCGATTCCGTGAAAACTGCCTGAACAACGCAGAATGTAAGGCCCTTACCAGTCACTATGCATGAGCCCTCTCCTCACCTGGACCACTGCGAGGTTTGTGCTCCATTCTGCCTGTACTAAATGCTGGTGGGATGCCTGCTCATGTGTATTTTTTGTCCTGGACTGGTCTGCTCCGGCTCACGGTGGTTTGTTCACTGCCTTGCTTTCTTCTCAGTTTCTGGTACTTACCCTGCTTTCATGCCAGTCTCAAGGCTCTGGTTACCTAAGGCCAGCTTGTATTTAACAGGCACAAATGGCTGTGCCTCAGGCCTGCTTTTCCCATCTCTCCCCCTTCTTCTCCTGTTTTTCATTTAATGTCTTGCTAATAATGAAACTGCAAAGGCAACAGTAGGGGCGACATAAACACATGCTCACCTACGGCTGAGTTGCTGATGTTTTAGAATTAAAAAACAAAACAGGATTATGATGATAATAAAAGCCAAGGCAGGTGCTGGGCACTTTGTTTATTCGCTGATTAAAACAGTCACAGTGTGACACCTTTTGGTTTAATAAACTAAAGAGGGACGAGGATTATTGCATCGCCAAGGCATTGAGAGTACTTGAACAGAAAAATATTTGAAGGCCATCTAATTTTAAGGGACACCATGTATATCCCTGCATACTGGGAATATACCTGTTTGGCAGGGTGGTGGGCAATAAGTCAAATATTCAAAATCATCGGTCAGCTGCCAGAGCATTCATTTCCTTCTAATTTGGCTTGATGCCTTGTTAAGACCCCAAGAAACATGAGGGAGGACTGTCTGAAGCTGTGCCTCTGCCTCTGAATAGGATGTCAAGTAGTGGAGGCAAGACATATGTTGCCTTCCTCGTTTCTCCCATCTCCACAGTAAGATGCCGAGCTTCTGTTAGGTGATTGTGAACGCTTATGCTTTCTTAAACCAATATTATAGTGTTTTAGATTAAGTTTGAAAAGTCCTTAATCCTGTTCATCCTTCTCTGAATGTATTGTGTTTGTATTTTTATAAAAATGCTTTGCTAGATTTGTTTTTCCTGTTTTTTTAATAAATCCGTTACTTCACATCCAGTAGAGTTTTACTTTGTGAAAACAGGTTTTAGCCATAAGTGCCCTCATTTTTCTTTAGATTTTTTTAGACTTGCATGTTTTGGCATAGAAGAAACTTTGCTGTGGTGAGAGTTCCATCATTACACTTTTGTGTTTGTGTGTGTGATACGAATTCTCTGCATCATGCAATTGGCAGTTTCTTCTTGAGCCTGATGCTCTGAATCTACAAATGCAGTAGATACTTTTCCCTTAGCAAGGCAGCTTCAGGCTAAACATTTAGACTGTCACTCTAACTTAATTAAACACCTTTTTGAAGTTAAGCTGTTGAATGGCAAAGAAAATGGTTGTTCTAGCACTGTGAAATGGTTATGGAGGTTGACACTACATTTTCTGCTTTGTTCCTTTCTGCTTTTCAGTCTCTCTACTTGCTCCATATGCTGCTTGTCTAGGAAAGGACATCATATTTGGTAGACAAACTACCTTTAGCAAAGCTAGTGCTGGCTGATGTTTCAGAAAGTATGGATGCAGAAATAATGCTGAAAGCCCCTGTCAAAGTTTGAAATTTTGCCAGTGAAAAACAGAAATCCTTTGTTTTAAGGACAGCACAATTTCATCTCTACCAACTCCGGCTATAAAAATATCGATCAGAAAAGCAGCTGTAGATCTGGCTAAAACAGTCCACTTCTTTCCATTTTCCATAGTTATTCTAATCTTCTGCTGCCCTGGGCAATAGGTGTTCATAGGGTAGGCAGCTCTCTTCATGAGACACCTATGCCTGTCTTCCTGCTTGTAGAAGTATTGGGTTTTCTTGGGGAAAAATATACTTCACTGAAGTTGTACAGGAAATTGAGGGATTCAGTATTTGTTTTAAAATGGGGTGATAAAGAATCTAAGGCATAAAAACTTGTTGCATTGATAAACTTTTAATTTTTTTAGTGAAAGACTGAGATTTTTACCCATAAGTGTTTTAAACATGAAGTCTTAGAATGCAAGGAATTGTTACAGCACCCATTAAAAGCAATAATAAAATCTTTTGTCTTTAGAGAAAGTTGTTTCAGGAGAATAAATTTCTCTAGGACTAGTGGTCAAGGCAGAAGTCTCTGGGTGTTTGTTAAAGGTTATTACTTTCTTTAAGCTCCTTTGCATGTTCACATACAAACATACTTCTCTGCATTTCTGGAATTCACTTAAGTTGCTATATAACATCTGATGATTTTATTTAGCATCCCCACATAAGGGATGCTCTTGGACTTCAGAGGAAAAACAGAATGAGAATTAATTTATTGTTCAGTTAGTGTCAGAAGAAGCTAGACATACGAAAGAAATTGGAATCTTCTTAGACTGCCTGATTATGGAGGAGGCTTAGATGTTTACTGAAATTTCCAGCCTTTCAAAATTCACTTATGAGTGCTTTGTTCATCACTGCCACTGGAAAAAAGTACGTCACCAGCATAATGCTTTTTTTTTCAGCTAGGCTAATGTCTCTACACTGAACATGTCATGTGTGTGCATGTGTAAGTCAGCACTGACAATTCAGCAAGGCACTAGGACAGAACTGGTTTTAGTTCTAAGTTTTCAGAGTGTATCAAGTGAGGTGGACTTAGTCTTTCCTTAGATTGTATCCTAGTAAAACTATTGTTGGTTTTGTTCGTATGACTGTAGCTTCTTTATCTGCTGAATTCTACAGGGAAAGCATCTTCTTTTTGTACTACTGATATTATAGGATCCAGCTTGGCTAAACACTGTACTTTTGCCGACCAGGTTGCAGCCAGCTCTCCCAAGCAGTTCTCCTTAGAAATGCCTGCTTTAAGCTAACAAGGACAAACTTGGATGTGAGTTTTGGATCAGTGTTTGCAAGTACATCTCCAAAGCCAATAGACCTCAGGAGAATGGATTTCACAGGGTACTGAGCAAGAGAGCCCCATTGTCTTCGAGCGTGTTTGCACACATGCACAGAAATCTGAAAAGGCAAAACTGTTTTTAACTTACCAGACATCACTGGGCATAAGCATTATGCTCATACATATGGGAAGGTGCAGTTTGGAGGAGTTAATAGTTTTAAGTTAAGATACAGAATCTTGATTCTTACAGCTAAGCAAGACAAGATCATATCATTCCCCAGATGGGACTGATCTAAATGAACTCTGAAGGAGTTCTTTTACCATCATTCCTTTTTGTCAAGCAATATGATCATACCACAGTGAGATGGGGTACGGGTTAGAAATCATAAGGCAGCAAAATACAAGAAAAATCTGTTTTTTATTAGTTACATCATTGCTTTTTAATGATATTGTAAAGAATTTATATATTTTCCCTTTCTTCCTTGAAATACACAGAATGTTCTTTAATAACATTATAATCCTATCCACACTGCTGCTTGCAGCACATTATGGTCTCTGTAGAATCTCAGACCTTCTGAACTCTTAATTACTCAGTGAGATACAGATTTAAACCAATTGGATTGTGTACTGGATAAGATACCAGTTTAGTCCTGTCCTCACTCTTTAATCAAAGTTTATATGGTACAGAGTTTATCTGGAAGTTGACCTGTATCTTTTATCAAATTTAGATGGACTATAGATACAGTTAACTGTCAAGCTTCAGTATTAGGCACCAGGCTGGAATACCAGGTGCTTTTTCATGGCCAGCAAGTAAGAAAGGTGATAAATTAGTTGTGATTCAAGTGCCTTAATCTCTGGCTAGAGAGAACATAAATCTTAAACAGTTACTAACCTCAAATGAACTCATTAGCTCTCTTCGCAAAGCTTCTCTGATTCTTCTGTTCTTTAACTTGTAGCAACATCATCTTCCTCCCTGTCAAGCAGATTCATGCTCCAAGAAACTATTTTGACTGCTTTCTCAAATGTTCTTTTCTAAAATCCAACTTTTTCTTCTGTCTAAAAATTCCAGCCTCTTTTTTTGTCAATCTTGCAACTTGATTACTGAGTCTTCTGTTGTCATTGTGTTATCATTTTGTGTCATTCTAGCATTTCCATTGTCTCCCTGTTCCCCTGGCAGGACATTCCCCAAACACCATCGTCCCTTCAATTCTGTTGATCTTATTGGACCCAACTCCTTTCTTCAGCCTAGGCATTAGCTCTTTTTTCCATAATATGAAAATCCAGTTTGGTGTTGTTTTTCCAAGGTTCTTCACAAGTCTTTCACTTATATTTCTTCTCTCCGTAGTTCATGCCAATTCTGATCTGCTCTGTTGGCAACACACACACCTCATTGTTTTGTTTGTTCACTTTTCCTGTACTGTCTTACACTTTATTCCGAAGTGCCTCAAGTGTGTTGAATAACCTTTCCAGAAGGGTCCAACCTTCCATGTTGCCCAAATTATTTCTCAAATTTTACTGCTGCTGTTGCCTGCGGATAACTAGCAAGTTCATGAAATCTAAACTGGATCCAAGCACAGAACCCTAAGTTATATTGGTAGACATCTACTCCTTTCCACTATATCGTGTTACCCACTTGTGCTATTGTGTCTTAAAGATACAAAACATGCAGAACTGTCTTTGATCATGCACAGGCAGATGTTGGACCTCTGGAGTCCTTTGAACTTCCTCACAGTCTAAGTAATATATGATGACAGTAATAGAAAGATTTGTTTAACTTCACTTGTTTTCCTCTCCAAATCGACCTGGATTCTGAGTGTTCCTGTGTGACACAGCCTTGTGTTAAAGAGCCTTCAGTAATTTGGGACAGCTGTGTGATCATGAGAGTCACATCCCACCAATTACTTGCTACTTTATTGCACAAATTCCTGAAGTTCTTCCTTCTGATTTGTTAATTATCCAAATGAACTCCATCTACACGCTCGCGGATCAATCTGTCCATGTATGTTCGAGGATTTTGACATTATTTAGGTTGAGGATTGCTCTGAAATCTGTACTCAGATATGGTCTCGCAGCATCAGTTTCTCACTGCTTCCCACCATCTGCTCGCTAGAATTTATATTGCTACTAATGCCTGGACTCAGGGATGCTGAGGAGCAAAGGAAGCTTTCCTTATCAGAGAAGATATAACCAAATTTAAACTTACTTGTCCCATTTCCATTCAGTGTGGGCCTCATTGCAAGTGCTCTTTGAATTGTCATCTCTATCGTGTGCAGCATTCATTCTCCTTACGCCACAGAAAGCAAACAGTGGCAAAAGGCAAGCTGTAATAAACCCAAAATCCACCTGATGTTATCTGTTCTCTTTTGGGAACTCCTGCAGCTTTCAGAACACTTGTGTGCAGCTGAGGCAAAGAAACGTAGCAGTGGGATTATTAGTGAAGAGAGCAGCTTAGGAGAAACATGAAAAGGGGACCAGTTCTTATTCTGATTCCCTTTTTTCCCCATGCAGTTTAAAAGAGAGAATCGTTTAAACATGCTTCTGTCAAACTCCTTTCACTGGCCTCTTTTTCTCAGCAAAGTTACCAGCAGTTTCATTCATAAGATGATCTTTAAGGTTGCTTCACTGTCACTGGGATATAGTTAAAGTATTTTGTAAAGGGTACCACTCAAGTGTAAAGACACCTGGTAGGAAAAATAAGGCCCTTGCAGAAAAAGAGCAGCAGCCCATCAGATCTTGCTTTTTCAAACCACGCAGGTTCCCCCTTGGAAAGATTAATTACAGTCAGGTTTGGAAGACAGCCTTGCTGTGGTTTTTTTCTCCTAACATTAGAAAAGATAAAGGGCGTGATTAGTGTGCACAAAGCCTCTGATCAAACCAGCACTGAGGTTTGTGACAGGAGGTTCAAACACTTTATGGATCAGTGGTGCTGACAGGTAGATCACACAAGCCTTAAACAGATGTTTAGCAAGAAGATGAATGTGTGAGATCTCAAACATGCAGGACTCCTTTGCCTGGCCATAATAGGCTGTAAGCATTAAAAATCTTGCACTTTTTTTTGCCTTTTTTTTTTTTAGTTGCCCCACTAAAAAGGAAAAAGGGAATCTACTAACAAGCTTGCTTTAAATCTTGTAGTTTTTTTTTTTTAAATTGCAATTAAATATGGCCAGGTCCTTGAAGATGTTTAGCTTCTTCTTTTAGAAAGGAAGGCTATTCTTTTGGGATGTATGACCACACTCTGCCCTCTCTAGGAAACTGTTACAGTAAGCCAATTGACTGTGAATGCTTTAATGAAGGAGGTGCATATGAGATGCTCGATAGGAATAGAGATATATTCAAATTAAATTACAAAGGTCTTTTTACCAGGGAGCTTCATAGACAATGGCTTTTTATGGGATATGTGTTCTCTGTAGGATGCACTACATCAGCACAATGACTTGAAAATACAGTAATTATGTAAGGCTTGTTGAGCAAACTGCATTTACTAGACCTCTTTGAAACACTTTGTGATGTTGATATGAAGGGAGAAAAATATTGCATCAGTGCCATTTATTATGAAAATTCAGACGTTCTCGGCATGATTGTAGTACCTTCTCAAGAGAAATTATCTGTAGACTTGCACTTTGTAGTCACAGAATTCACTCATTTGGAGGTGTGAATGTCCTGCGTGGGGGACAAGCAGAGACCCTCCCTATCTAGCAGGATATTAAGACCTTGGCAGAATGTCTGATGAATGTCAGACACCTGGAGGGATCTATTCAATTTAGAAATGGGCTCAAGCCAAAAAATTCAGAATCCAGTCTCAGATTTGAACACTCCTGAGTTCAAGGATTTTTTTTGCATAAAGGATTTAAGCCACTCCATATAATTAATCAAATTGCAGAATTTAGTCTGGGCACGAATTACAAGCACCCCTAAAATCCAATAGTATTATTTAGGGTTTCATTTAGATGGTCTGGAAAGCCCTGATTCAGGGTTTGACCTCTTTGTCATCAGCCTTAAAAGAAGTTCGTTCGTAAGTGTGGGGGCTTTCTTTCTTCTCTCCTCCCCCATTTACTGTTTTTTTAGTTCTTTTTAAAGAAATGCAGAAGAAAAGGTGTTTGTAAGCAACTTCCCAAATTATTTTTTGCCATCCGCAAGTTTAGAGCTGCCTGTTTGAATGTTTCCCAGAAAGTATTGTTCTTATGTGACAACAGGTCAGAAAGACTCTGCATTAATTACACTAACATATGGTTATTAACAGATTCTAGCTCAGGGAGCAATACTTTACAATGTTATCTTCCACATAGTCAGATGTTAGCCATATTGTCAGTGCTGGCAGCTATTGTTTCACTCATTTACTTCACAGAGCTAATTACTCCCTAATAATAACTTTACCTTGGAGTTTTTCACTTGCTTGTGCCAGCAAACCTGTTCACACTACATATGCTAATTATTGGCACTTATTCATTATGTTAAGATAGCTTTAAGTTCAAGCTGTGCAGGCTGGCTTTCGGTATAGAGCCAGCTGGCTGCAAAGTTCCACCTTTTTTTTTTTCTTTTTTTTTCCCCCTTTTTTTTAAACTAAAGTCATTAAAAGTTTTAATATGGGCCTATCTTGTTCTCTTTACAAGATTCAGCCTTTCAGGAATTCAGGCTCATAGTTGGTTACTCATGGACAATTGCATGTTTATAAGGAACTCCTGGTTTTCTTTAACTATTTCTCAGAGCTTGCAGTGAGGTCTTTTCTGTTAAGTGGATTGTAAAATCATTTGCAATTTGAACTATGAGGCCATGTACCAAAATGGCCATTAATTTTGGTCCTTCCCTCGTCCAGTTCTATCTCCATGCCTGTTACATCACTCATTACATTTTTCCCCTGCAAGTCCCAAGGTGATTTTGGTGCCTGGTGATTTTGATTTTGTTTCTCTGTGCTTTTGGTGTCCAAGGGCCTAAACCATCAATGAGCTTTGTATGGATGGATTCACTGATTTGTCCTGGGCTCAACATAAGTACAGCAAATCAGATCATTCAGATTTGCAGCCTAAACCAGAAAATTTTCATGGGATTTGGTCTATTACATCTTTCCAGAATTCTCAATGATCCTTTTTCACACTCTAGAATAGTGCATATTCTCATAAAACCCGGAGAAATGTGGTGTCTTCTAAAGATAAAATACTGTCCTTGATTTGCATGAAGAATTTTATGAATACCAACGGAGCATCTACAGGGGAATCAAAGACAATTGGTGGCTGATCCTGGTTAATGTTGTATATAAAATATGTGATGTTAAAAAATGGACTGCTTCAGCTGTGACTTAAGGAGTCCTGTGTCACATCATCATCCTGTGCTTTTTCACTATCTGGAAACTGGCTGACATTTTGTGAGGTTCTTAAAGAAACTACTTTTATCCAAGATAAGGTGAACGCATGTGACATCTCATTCATTTTATATCAGTAGAAAGAGGAGACTGAAATATTCCCGATGTAAGAATTCTGTCCATAGAGGAAAAAATTACCTATTTCTGCCTCCCCATGAGCTAAGAGTTTTGTGTTCTGTAAACTTTTGAGCTACCCTGACATTAGACCTAAAAGGGTTATTTTAAGCTGTGGTCTAGGTAAATTTATTAGAAGAAAAGCACGCACAGAACTGCCAGTTGGGCATTATATCGTCGTGGTATGCACATTGCATACGTTAGGGTTTCTCTCCATGCTAGCTGTAGTATCGAAGAAAACGTGGATGAATTAAGTAAGATAATTTCATAAACAGGAAAGACTAAATCTCTCCTCTTCTGTACACATATGAACTTCCCTCTGTTGTCAGTGTGATCTGCTTTTGTGTACATCAGTGCAGAATTTGGCCATAAAATAGGAGAGAAAAAGCAGGACAACCAAAACTGAAAGACAAGATTTACTTGAAATAAAAACATTGTTTCCTGCAACATCCCATTTTACAGCCTCAGTGTTAGATTTGATTCTGCTTCAGTACAATTCCAGTATTATCAATGAAGATTTTGAATACAATTCAAAATCTGAATAAATAAATAAATAAATAATCAAAATCTGATAAAACTGAAGTAAACAGACTTTTAGTTGAGCCATAATAGATGAACTTTACAGATCATATTGACATGAAAGAAACTACTCATTATGTTTGGAGAAGGTTTGAACCAAACCCTTCAAACTGTGATAAAACTTTCTCACAAGTGGACCTTTTATGGGAGGCTGAGTGTAAATGCCAGATCTGATTTCACTGTGGAGATTTGGATTGAGACTTGGAACTTTGTGGCTTAGAGGTATGTTAAAAAAGCCTGGTATCACTGCTCAGGCAACTGCTGAATTTTTACCTTCGTGGCCTTCTGCTTTCTTGATAGACCTAAAACATTACGAAAGTAGCTGTACCACCTAGCAACAAAATATTATTACTTTATCCAAGGAACTGAAGTGGGTCATGGCTGAAGGGCCTGTACTGGGAAGCTGTTGGAGTATTACAGGGCCATGACTGGGAATCCTGGTTCTAAGAACAATGGGAACAGAAACCCAGAGAGCCTCTGTGGGCGGTTAGATTGATCTTCAAGTTAGTTTTGCAGGATTAGGCGTCGTATTTCAGGCCAGGTAAATTACAGCAATTAAGAAAAGACATCCAGCAAAAATGCTGTGACTGAACTCTTTGGAACTGGTTTATTTTAAAGCTGTTTCCTCAAGGAAAACTGACAGAGAATACTTTTTTTTTTTTTTTTTGTAATAAATAATAAATACTTCGTTTCTCCTCAGATATTTGGCACTCCTTAAAATCTGCTGGAGCCTGACGGACTTTTCTGACGTTCTGAATGCACCTGAGAGTTACTTCCCAAACATGCCTTTCCTTATGCTAGATCTTGCCAAGATCTTTTGTATAAACCTCATTTGAAGTTTCTGGGACACAGTAATGTGGCATGAAGGAGCCCTAGAAGAATTTTCAAAATATGATTAACACCTCTTTCTAAATCCCATATCACAAAAAGATCTTGGCCAAATCGCCTGTAATTCAGCTGAAAGTATGTTCTTTGACAGCTGACCACCTGTAAAGACTTTGGAGGATAAATGACCTCTGGAGAGATAGAGGGAAACTAGTCAAAAAGTATCTAATCTAAGCATTTATCTATGCTTTGAACCATGCACTCTGAATTCTTGGGTTTGCAACAGAAAGCCAATCTTGCTTGTAGCTCTGAGCAGCCTGTCTGTGTTCTACATAATGCCTGTGGGAGACCAGGAAATATGCACTGGACTGATGCACTAGGGAGGGTTTATTGACTTGCTTAGGAGAGATGTGTTACTTGCCACTTGTGTGTTTTGCTTGATATCTTCAACTAATTAGCAATGAAAACTTTATGCCACCTTATATTGTAACATATTGTATGAAAGGAGCTTAATTTAAACATCTGTTAAAATAGGTCTTGGAGTGTTTTAGAAGAGTTATTGGCATATATTTTTGAGTCCTTCTACCTTTAAACTGTTTTGTGCCATAGTCAAATAAACGTACGTAATTTACATGGATTAGCTTTTCCATAAATAATGTTTTGATGAGAGTCTAATGTGTGAAGTTGCCTCAAGGCTACATGCAGATATTGTGGGCCACATTAGGAAGCTTTGAAAAGTCCATTTCTCGTAATAATCATAGAATCATAGAATGGTCTGGGTTGGAAGGGTCCTTAAAGATCATCTGGTTCCAACTTCCTGCCGTGTTACCTTCCACTAGACCAGGTTGCTCAGAGCCCCATCCAACCTGGCCTTGAACACTTCCAGGGATGGGGCATCCACCACTACTCTGGGCAACCTCTTCCAGTGCCTCACCAGCCTCACGGGGAAGAATTTCTTTCTAATATCTAAACTAAACCTACTCTCTGACAGTCTGAAGCCATTCCCCCCTGTCCTGTCTCTACATGCTCTTGTAAATAGTTATCTCCATCTTTCTACCGGGGTACTTTATAGAAACACTTTCATTTTACCTCTTATGGGTAAAAAGCTCACAAGTCCATCTGGCCTAGGACTGGGTATGGGTAATATTACTTGAGAAGTTGGGAAGGAAAAGGCATATGTCTGTCAATGGGCTGCAGGGAAAATACACTTCCAAGAGACTTGGGGTTGCACGATTCCATCCCCATTCAGACAGGAGAGTGTGTGCTGTGCAAGTGAAGCTGTCAGATGTATGTGCTAAATGCTGTTTGTGTTCTGAGTAGAATTTTTCCCTGGGTAGCACCATCTCTCCTCTGGTACATGCCTGCCTGCTTTGCATATGCGTGTGTACTCCTGTGCATGGGGCATCTGTTTCGTGGGTACGGCGTGTATAAATATATGTGTAAATATCAGTTCATGTGCACGTACACACACATTTACATTTTGAAATAAATACCAGAAAGGAGGTTTATAGATAGCTTCCCTCGTTTGCTTGTGTGATGTGTGAGACGTGTGCATACACATCTACTGGAGAAATGTGTGTTTATGTGTCTGTGTGGGCACAGATGATGCGTGTGTGGGTACAGACACAGGCAAGCACACATCACGTTATAATGCATTAGGTGCACTTGGATCTGTAGGACTCACTATGAACTTTTATTGCAATATCAGCGTACACTTCCTGTGAAGGTCATTAACTTAGTTATTCTTGCATTTTTCTGACTACATACTGAGCATATTGAGATCTAATGGAGACTTAATCCACTGGTTGAATCTGAGGCAAGTTAAATCCCTGGGAAAATCAAGGTGCACAGCTAGACCAATCTGTGGGTGTGCTCTGCTGGTCATTCCCTAGCATTCCATCATTCCAAGCCAGGACAGACATTGTCAGATCATTTTCTTGAACAGATGCTGTTCCAGGACAGAGCCAAATCACTGCAGCCCTTGAAAAAAGGCTTCTAAGCTAAACTTAAGGCATTGCAGTGCTTCCGACTTTAAAATAAAGGTATTGAAAGCATTTGATTAACTGAAGATGCTTCTTGATGATTACTTAATGACATGGTGTGAGTTTGAAGCTCGTCATTAGTATTGTCATTTGTCTCTGAAATGCCTTGTAAGTGCTGCTTGGCACGGAGGTGACTAAGCAGCATATTTTCACCCGAGCCTGTGTGTCTCGACGCATTGTTCAATTTGTTGCGTCAGGACATTCTGCCGTGCAGCCCTGGGGGATCCCATGAAAGGCATTCACAGGCAGGAGCTTGAAATAAGCACAAGCTCAGCATAATTGTAGCCAAACGGTCCCACAGAAGGAGTGTCTGTGTGTGGAGCCGGAGCGTCCAGCTGTTCTGAGGAGGATTACCAGGGCTTTAATGGAGAGCACAGATGGAATCAGTACTATTGTCCGGAGTATTCTGGGGCAGAGGCTAAAGTGTGAAGGATGACCAGCAGAGAGCTGATTGGAAAGGAAAAGGAAAAAAAAAAAAAAAGTAAGAAAAAAGAGGAGGGGGAAAATAAAATCCCCTTGTTCTCAAAAAAGCAAAGGAATTGATGCTGTCCAATGGTGCGGGTGCAGAGGAAATGGTTCCCAACGCTTGCTTTCATTGTTAACAGGCATTGTAAAGATGGCACAGGTCGTGTGTTGTGTGCAGCTGTTCAGAGGTTCTTACAGAACTGTTAGAGATTTAGCAAGGCCCATTATTCAAGGCACCAAGGCAGTTTCACTGGATATGGACTACTGCAATTGTATAAGCTGTCCATTGTGTGAGTACTAATTTAGACTGCTACCATAAGCCAGCCATACAATCCGTGCTGCCCATGAATGAATGAGTCGTCCAAATGAAAAGGCTCAGAGCACACAGCTCTGACTTTTAGTCTTAAAGGGACCAATGTGTTCAGAATGGGTCACATTTTAATGAACAAACTTGCTGGCAAAATATTTTAGGCTCAAACTGCTAAAATAATCCCTTTATTTTAGGAGAAAGGTATTGAACTCAAAGACTTTAGAGAGGTTTTCACTTGCCTTACCACGCCCTAGACATATCTTTACTTACTGCTTTGTTATGGGATGCTAAAGTGTTACTAATGTACTTGTGTAAACGTTAGAGGTTTCAAGGCCACTGGGTAAGCCATCAATGTATGTCCTGAACCATTCCTTTAGGTGCCAAGGAGCTCCATGATTGTTTTATTCAAAATGAATTGGCAGCAGAAATGCAGCTGGTTTTTGTTAATGATGTCCATGCATAGACACAAACAATGTCTTGTTGTATCGCGTCGCTGTCTTTTATCACCTGTCCTGCAAAGAATATGAGGACAGTATTAGGAATGCTAACTTAGCTGCAGCTTTTTTGGAAAGGTATTTTTCTGTAGAATTCTTACCTGCTTGGCTTAGGGTAACATCAAAAAAGAGGATTTACTCTCTGATAAAAATACTCTGATAGCCTTTGGGAACATCCAAATGGAGAGACCCAAAAGCACTTCCAGAGTTCCCATGCATGTCCTGTCAAGACATCCTTTAGACAGACCCTCTAAGAGCCTTAGATCTGAAGCTTTGAGGGCATCTAAACATACCCAGCACCTGCTGGTGTGACCTGAGCACTTCCTGAGTTTCTCCTCTTGTGCATGCCCTGGATCTGCCCCAGGTTAAACACCTGAATGCTGAGCTCCTGCCTAAGGGTCATCGCAGTGCAGATATGAGGCAGAGCAGCACTGGCAGCACCTGAAAGGTGCCTGAAGCACAGTGACAGGATTGTGAAAGGTAGTGGCTTTCTTTCCCACATACAGCAGTTAAAAAAGGGGGTTAGTCCTTTTTTTTATTTTTATTTTTATTTTTTTTATTTTTTTTTTTTTTATAATGCAGTATCCTGGTGAAAGCTTAAGAAATGGCAAGAACTGGATTGGGACTTCTGTGTCCTTCATACAATTCCCATTGCGGCTCCCCCACCTCATGAGAGGCAAGGCCTGTCTCCACATCTGCTGAAACTGGGCTTTAAGCAAAACAAGATGTACCTGTCATAAATGGAGAAAAAAAATAGGTGTCATAGCTCAGTGTCCTGATGATGATGATATTTGAGCCTGTGTTCTGCTCCACAAATGCCTTGTGCTTTTTGTAAAAATTGAAGTTGTTTTTTTTAATTGTTTCTGCTGAGTGCCATCGCAGTCAATTAGTATTGACTTCAGCAGAGCAAGGACTCAGCACAAAGTTCCTACAGGTCAAATTTTGCCATTAAAAAAATAATGATTATTACAAAGTCCTCTTTCTGAGCTCAATACTTCCTAAAAGCTAAAAGCATTTAAAAAAATCAAATATTACTTGATGTTTTCATCATGTTTACTGCTGGTTTCCTTTCTGATCTAACAATCAAATCAAGTTTATGGAGTCAGTTTTGTTTAATTAGTTTAATTTTACTTGTTCAGCAGCATTGCCAGAGTTGTACTTTTCACATTCACAGCTCTGAATGAAAATATTCCCAGTGACTGGCAAGACAAAACAAAAAACAAAAGTGGAAATGGAATTACTAAAATATTTATTATTGCTTGGGTAAAATGCTTCCAGAACTGAAATTTGGAGCAGAAAATATGTGAGGATCCTGATAACTTGGCTAACTAACTTAAATCCGTTCTTGCTCAGGTCTCAAATCTTCCATTCACTTTATTGTGAGTCAGGTCTACCACACAAAGCCTGTTAAGTGTCAGTCTTTCCATAGAAACACAACTAGGAATAAATCAATTGATCAGAAAATTCCTTTTATTACTAAAGAGAAATTGATGGCTTAAGAGCAGAACTTGAAAACGAAGCCTGAATGCCCAAGGTTTATGCTTAGATGGATAATATCACTGTAGTAATTTCAGAGCTTTTTACGGTGCTCCCTTACATCCTTCTCTCCCAGACACATCCCATCTACCTTTCCCTTTAGTATGCAAATGCACAATTAAAAGCACTCAACAGATAGAGATGAATACACTAATATAGTGTGCTGCTAATAATTTAATTTCCTTAATGGGGAGCATGTGGAACTACCTCAAAGAGCAAAGAAATGCTGGAAAGTTATAATAGATAAGAATCTACTGACTGCCTTTATGTAAGACAATAGATTTTGTGAATATTCTGCTTCCTCTCCAGGCAGTGAGCTAGTATGGTTAACCAAAATTGTTGAGTAATTGTTCTGTGGTTGAGAACAAAATGCTGAATTAAACTGTTCCCAGCACAATAATTGTGTGATTACAGCATTTATGTTGCTGGCCAAAAGAACAGTCATTAGGTTTGGAAGACTTTCCAAAACCACAGGCAGAGGAAAAAAAATGCAAATCACATGTAAATTGTCCTCTAATACCTATAGTGGCTTAAAAATTGATCTAGGAGTATGGTATGCGTATATTTAAAGGCAGTCAAGCCAGAAAAAAAAAGATTGTACATTCAAGAACTACTTCAGACTAGGAAGAAAATACCCAAAGATTATTCATTTTCATTATGCTGTACTTCTCCCCCTCTAGTGAGATCCTGCTTTTCGTGCATTCTGCGTGTGTTGTGTTCTGTGAATGCTGTTCTGTTTTCCCCTTCTGCACATCCATCAGGAATTGTCTGGGACTGTGAGGCAGGTAGGGCTGCCACACCCAACCACATCTTGGGCCAAGCCCATTCAAGCAGCAATATCAAGGGGAGGCAGGTAGCAAACATTTATCTGATTGTTGTAATCCCCAGGAAAATGAAAAACTGATTTATGATGATAGGTGCCCTTGTGAAGTAGAAAATTTTCTTCTCCATTGCATCTATATCTACAAGTGCCAAGAAAACAATTGCATATAGTCTTCTTTTTTTTCTTTTTTTGTTCCTTTTTGTGGTTTTCCTCATATTTTTAATAATAAAAGAGGTGGGGCAAGACAAGGAAGAACTGAAGGAGGCAGCAAAGGAAAAACAGAGAAAATGTTTTGGGCAATCAAAATACTTGTACTTGCAATTCAGTGGAGTAAAAAGCTGCAGAATTTGGCTAGCTGCTTACCTGGCTGTACACAGAAATCAGATGATGAGATGTCTAAACTTTATCACTCTATCTACAGTTAATTGTGCTTTAACTGTATTGCTGTCACTAAATTGTAGGCACAAAATTAGAGACTGTCTTCAGTCCTATTCAAAAACTGTTCCCAAACAAAACTTGTGAAAAACATTTTTTTTATGAGGATTTTGGTAACAAGGGTACAAAAAGCATCAGGACATGAATGGAAGAGTGGTGACGTATCTGTTTAAATAGTATTTCTTCTGCAACTTGAATCCATTTTGCTTTTGAAATCAGACTTTTGATGGTAAACCTGAACTCTGCTGAGGAGCAATTCCACTGGCAGAAGGGACAGTTAGAAACAAGTCTGAACAGCTGAGAGATTGAAAAGAGGTCTTTATTGTGCATTTCCCTGGGCAGTAATTAGAGGCTATCCAATACTAAAGCTGTGTTTGCTGCAAGGATTTCTAATAACATGTGGTTGGAGTTTCCCTGGCCATTTGTTCATCGTGCAGGGATTTTTAAGGTTTTGTAGAAAGCAATAAAACTCAATAAACAATAGTAATAGTGATGATGATGATAATAATGCTAACATATTGTCTTCAGAAAAGAATGACACTGAATTGTAGCTACTTGTGCTCTGAACCTGATGTCACTGGAGACCACACTTACACTGAAACATGTGTCTGGTTTAATAATAATAATAAAATTGGGGGAAAAAAAGGCGTCATTCAAAAGGTTTAGTCAGTGGATTTTAGCGTAAGATTTTATGAAATCATAACAAAATGAAATTTTATTTTCAGACCCAGTTCTGAAAGAGCCTACATTGATCAAAGCATGAAGAATGTTTTTTTCCCTGTAGTGCATTAGATTGTATACAGTTTTATTAACCATGTTCCTCAACCTTTCAATTTAAAGAAAGCAAGAGGAGGTGACCTTTATTGCAGACACTTTTTTTTTTTAGTACTTTAAGTCTATTTTTTCTCTCTTTTTCTGGATAGTATGATTTTAAGTGGATGACTTTGATAAGACTTTCTTGTTTGTTTATAGCATTGCACTATTCAGCAGCCGAATGGATTTTGAATTTCTGCCCACTACATGATATTAAATAACTCGTGTTTCTTCCCCATTGCCTACACACTGAAATTGCTGTATTTTTTTTAATTAGTTATATTTAATTTGTCAAAGAGATACTGAGTGAAAAATACATCTTGAAACTTTAGGGGTTTGTTTGAAAGAATGCCCTTTCAAAAATGAGATGGTGGAACTGGCCATCATCTCTACACCATCTTAAGTGCAATGGTTTCCTAATTTGAACGCTTGTCCCTGTTTCAGTTTAACAATTTGGAGTTTTCAAACAGGAAAAATACTACTGCAGCTTATACATCAAAATGATTAGTTGCTGGTGTTTGAATATATTATGGAAAAATCAACAAGGTGTAAAGCGGGGGGGTTTAGCAGCTGGCCCTAACATGGATGCCTCTGAATAACTTAATGACCAAAAATACCACTTTTTTAAGTGTAAGGGTGTCAGCCTTGGTCTTGCCATCCATTTATTGATCTTTTGAGGAAAATGCACTAAAGGAATCTGTTGTGAATAGGCTCACACCACAAAAGCTGCATTACTTCAGTCTACACAGGAGTAAGAACCATGGTTAGAATAAATCTAGGAAACATTTAGAAACAATTGGGAAATTATTTTAGAAAATTACTTAGAATAAATTACCTAAGCTGCATTCTCCACCTGAAAACCACTTTGGGCAATTTTATAGCTAAGCATTTTATGGTCCTGTTTGCATCCTTTGTATGAAAACATTCACAACAATACTTTGGTGTCAGGATGAGCCCAAAGGTGCCTCAGAAGCACTGAAAAGATAGCAAGTTGGGGCATTTCTCCTAGGTCACCAAACGTACCTGTCAGAAAATAGCCAAGCTTGCTGCCTGTGATGGTGTGTAACACTAGAGTTTATTTCCTATTTATTTACTTACTTATTTCCTGATTCCCAACTGAATCTGTTGACTTCCAACATATATGGAAGTTCTTGAGGAGTCATTTTTGGATGATTCCTCTCCCTCTTCTTCCCCTCTCTAAATCCCATGCCAGTTCTGAGCCTTCCTACCCAACCCTACTTGTTTTTATAGTCTGGCCATTGCTTTACAATTTTAAGATTTGCGGAGTCAACCTGGAAAAACCCTGTGCTCCTACAGAAAAAGTCCTCTTGATTCTGCACACCTCTCTTGACCACTCAGACGTCCTCAAATAGAAACATCCCCTGTTAACAAAACTGCCCCGTTTGCTCTTCCCTGCTTCCTCTGCAGCAGTGCTTCCTACCAGACCTGCTTTTCAGAGCTCTTTTGACAGCAAGCCATAATGCTGCTGCACAAAAACTCTGGTTCTGGTAAAATGAGAGCCTTGGGTCACCAAAGAAGTGACTCTGAAAAGAAAGAGAGCTGGGTTAGCACACACATGGCAGAACTCAGCCACTTCAATCCTTTTAAACAGTGTAGAAAATCAGAAGGAAAAAATATACAGATGACTTCTGAAAGGCTGCAATGAACAGTGACAAGGGAAGTATATTGCTTTTCATCCCTGGTTCTTTCCTGGCATGTACAAATAAACCCATAGTTCATTATATTTTGAATAACTCAACCTATGTATCATAGATCAGCTAACTTTAGAAAAGAGTACACGTGCTGCCCAAGGAATTATCCTACATGCTGTCTTTTAAATCACATCAGGAAGCCTCACACCTGTTTTCTTTTCCCTGACAAATGTTTCACTGGATAGCTTACTGCTGGAGCGATCAGCACTAGTCCAGACCTCATTGGGAAAAGCATTAGCCAAGCATATGGAAGCTCTGTGCTCTGTCATACGCTGCGAGGTAGCATCAGGCATTAAGGGAAGTTCAGAGATTTTCCACTTTGAAGGAGGTGACTTTGCAGATTAACTCTTGCTACGTGACAGTTGCACTTAGGAGCAACTTGCAGGTAGCCAACAAAAGCACAAATAGAAGACAATACAGCATATAAATCAGTAGTTTTGACAGCCAGAAGTTTGTGGCAGATTTCCCTTACAGTCCTGGTTTATTCTTCTAGGAAGGGTACTAACTTTTAAGCAAGGTGCCCGGGTGCTTGGAAACTATGCCATGAGAAACACAGTATTTGTGTGAATATTAAGATGAAATAAGTCAATTTGGCCAAAACTCTGGTCATCGTACCTCAAAAGCCCGTTTGCTACCTTCAACCTCTTCATGAGACAAGTAGCTCAATCAACCAACCAATGAATCTTTCTCCCCTATAAAAATGGAAGAGCAAATTATTTTTAGTGTTGCTCTTGAGCTTGGATTAGAAAGGGTCCTTTTGAGAGTGCACCTCAGTCCTCCAGTGTAGCTGGTACCTGAATTACAGTTGCCTTCTCTGAAAGTCCTGATCTTGCCAGAAAACCCCACTCACTGGGGGGGTTGTTGTATAGTCTGGAGCAACTGTTCCTGTGTGAACTCTTAGGCTTTTGTCTTAAAACAGCTGCCTATTGGAATGAATTCCAGTTTATGTTCTTTTTATTTCAGGTAGTCTCTTCAGTTAGGCTGTTTGTTCCAATACCTCTGTGGCAGAATTGCCCTGTAGATAACTTACACGCCAAGTTGCACGAGCATGAGTACTTGTTC
Source organism: Orthonyx spaldingii (assembly GCA_013397795.1). Classification (NCBI taxonomy): domain Eukaryota; kingdom Metazoa; phylum Chordata; class Aves; order Passeriformes; family Orthonychidae; genus Orthonyx; species Orthonyx spaldingii. The sequence goes on from VZTJ01005057.1 coordinate 729,767, forward strand.
AACCTCATCCCAAATGCAAAAAAGTCATCTTACTGCTTTTCCCTCCTCTCTATGCTTTTTTCTATACTAAATCAAGTATTTAAAAAACATTTCGAAGTTCTTTATTTTAGTTACAGAAATGAACAAGTAACACTGCCTTTTTCCTTTGGAAGTGTCCAAGGGTTATTCCTTAGTGCGAAAGGTCCTTTTGGCTTCTGTCCTGCAAAGTGCTGCTGAAGCTTTGTCTCTCACGTTGCATTTTGTTCTGTCATAAACTGAAGGAGGGAAGCCTTGGATGGTAGTTATCAACACAGAAACAGCTACTGTCTGTATTATTTGGCAGTTTAAGGCACTTTGCTGCACTTTAGTTAAAAAGGCTGAGTGTGTGTTCATTTACAGACTTTATGATGAGATGTATTTGAGATGGATGCTGGTAGTGACACCTGGGTTCTCTTGCAGGACTGAGCAAAGGGGGAAAGTTTCCAGCCTGAAAAATTCATTTTTAAAAATGAAAAATGCTTATGTATTTCCCTGAGATGCATTTCAGTTTTCCTGAAAGTTCATTCCTTGTGTTTTCAATGAGCCAAATTGCATACCTACTATTACCTGTTAGGGATTGTCTCCATATTCCATCAAACTAATAATTTTTTCCACACCATCACTCCAAATAAAACTGTGCTATGCAAGTAGAGTTGTAGTGGGGAGGATGTGTTAGGTGTGTGTGTCCCTAAATACCCTCTTTTATTCTCCTTAAAAGATCACCACTATGAGAGCATGTTTTCTGGCAGCAGTATCACTGTCTGCAGACAATTGTGAGAATAGTGAGAACTGCTGAGTGAACTGAGGTGTTTGGACAGGGTAAAATTTGGTAAGTACTGGTATGAATTGTGTCAGCCTCATACACAGCAAAGGGAAGAATAATATTTAGGGCCCAAAGCATCCACTGCAGAAAAGTTTACAGGTGGTGATTAGGAAGAAAAAATGCATCTCTGCTTCATGCCATCCACCTTCTGCTTTGCATCCTGAACATTCACTAAGCACCCCATAAAAAAGCACCTCAAACTCAGTAGGAGAGGGGTCATTCCATAACCTGAATAGGCAGGGCTTCTTGCTGTATAGGTTCAGGACACACTTATGTCAATTTAGGGAACTGATACAGAGAAGAGAAAGAGAAAAATCATTTTCTTTTCTTATTTTAAACATCACTGAAAGGGAAAATAGCAGATTGTAGTTATATGAGGACATATATTTTTATTTCCCTTAAGATAGACATGGGGAGGGGGGTGAGGTAGAGAGAAAGAGGGCCAACACATGTGCTAATTAAAGAATCCAGTCCTTCAGCAGAGTGTGTGTCACTGAGAGCCAAGTGTTTCTGGAAGAAGGGGGACCAATGCAATTAAACATGTCATTTTTGAAGGACAGATTTATGTTGCTGCATGTGAAATGTGCATTGCATCCTTTCCTATACAGCAGGAAAGATGCTTAACTTACAAACAAGTCACAAGCAAGAAGATATTCATACAACAGTTTGAAGTTGATCAAATCATTCATGTGCATCCACCGTTCTAGGAATGTAAAATCTGAACTTACTTGAGGCAGCTGAGAATAACTCAAATTAAAATAAAAATTAGCTACACTTCTACATGAAGAAGCCACGTAAGAGTTCATTTCAGCAAAGATGCTCACGCAGCTCCTGAAGGGCATCTTCTGAAAAGTTCAAGGGTAAAGTGCTTTTCAGAATTTTGTCAGGTTGTAGAGAAGAGAGTGTTGTTTTCAGCAGCTCTCCTTACCCTCACTGAGTAATTTGTTATCCATCCCCAGTCTCACCAAAATGAATAGAATTGCTTCTGAAGAACTAGAGGTGGGTTAAGCAGTATTTGCCTCTCAGTGGAAAGTGTTACGTATATGGATGCTGGGAAATGCACTGAGATATTTACCTTGGAGAGAGGAAAACTTACATAAAAGTTGATGCTAATAAACGTGTAATGAGCAGCTGCGGAAATGAAATTGGTGGAAGTGTATGAAGAGAAAATAGATAAAACTAATAGCAGCTGCTATTTTAGGGGCTTAGGTTTGCTGAAAGTATGAATTTATGTTACTTGAGAATGGTATAAGCCTTCTAGATTAAGCAGAAGTCGTGTGCAAGGGGAAACTCTGAGCTTTAAAGATTCTGTCTAGATGCAGGGGCATAAAAGACCAAAATAAGGTCATGCATGCTTCCCTGATTCTGGCATTTCCTAAGCCATGAATGTCTAACATTGCAATCTTAATGGTTCTTTAAATTATTTTCCCTGTGTAGCTATTTACATAGTGACCCAAAGCACACATGACTTTTTACAGAAAATAGAACTGTAGTTGTCAAGTGTTTGCAATCTAAATTTGTGTAAGTCACAGCAGGAGCTAGTAACAAACAGTGGAGGTAACTGTTAAAAACATACTGCTTGGTGCTTAGGTAGCTGTGGTAACCATAGTGTGTTCCTGAAAGTAGGTAGGAGGGCAGAACTTGGGTGGAAATACTACAGTTATAATGAAGCTGAGAATCCTGGAAATATTAATTGTGACTATGTTGAATGCAATGGCTTTGTGTGGTTGGATTTGTTATGGTCAAGCCATAAAGGACATCCACAGATTTGTGAAGATGCTGGCCCAGGCTTCAACAGCTTGAATTGATTCCAAGTTTGCCAACAAATTTCCTTTGATATGGTAAGCCATTTAGGGGCAGATTTTTCAAAGGCGCTGAAACAAATAAAGATACATTGAGGCACTTTTCAAAATGAAATATCTCTGCAGGCAACTGTGGGTGTCTCAGCTTCCTACTCGGACAGTAGATTTACTATCAGTTGCTTGTCATGTGCTCATACTGGTTTTTGCATTGTTAAGTTCTTTAGAGGTGATCTCTTTTTTGGATTTTCAGTGGCAAGTATGAAGGTTTCCTGGTTTTGCCTCTAGGTTACATTTGGTTGAAGTTTGTCATGCTCCCAAAATACTTTGCCATTACAGAAGATCATTTACTGTCCTCATTATGAGTGAAAGAACCTTGACTTTATTTGGCTGTTTGAACTCTTGTGCGTCTGCTTCCTTAAGGGGTGTTATTTCTCATAAACTAAATGGCAAGTGGTGCTTCTTTCATTGTAACATGGGCTTGCCTCTTCTTCCAGGTAACTTGTCAGAGATATGAAAGTATGAATTCTTTGACTGGAGAATTGATTGTGTAGAATATTTTGGCTCTCATGACATTTGGTCCTTTTCTTTGTTATTTTATGTGCATTATGTGCCTTTTCTGTACATACCATACCCCTGCAGTTTCTCATGCAGTACAAGAATATTCTAGTTAATGTGGCATTCAAATTAAAAGGAAAATCAGGGAATTGTGTAATCAGCTGACACAGTGGCAACAGTATGAAAAAACAGGGCCTTGGAAGATTGTATCTGTATCATCCAGACTGACATCATAAAGTAGCTAAGTTACAAGGTGAAATTGTAGCTCTTTAAATCCATTGGGAAATTTGTGAGGATTTAAAATACAGTTTTCTCCTTTAGGATATTACAGCTGAGAAGAGGTAATCACGTAGAGAGACTGGCCAGTGGAGAATTTTGACAGCTGTATGAATTATTAGATTGTTGAAGAGGTATTTCTTTTTATGGACATATGTCCATTAGCAGAACAAATTGAAGGGCCTGGAAAATAGCTCTGATTTGCAGTCCATTATATTCAAATTAGAAATGCAGTATCAAGAAGTTACAATCCAGAAAACATTGGAAGGTATGTAAGCTATATAATAAAAACCATTTGAGATTGATTTAACTGATGTAGTAATACTTTGAAAAGAAAAAAGGAAAACACCTTTGATGTAAAACTCAGAAGGAGGGCCTGTATTCAGTGCCACTTGAAACAGTTGTATCCTAGCAATTTCAGTTAATAATAATAAACATAACAAGAGTTAAGATATAGTAGTTAAATGAGCCATAAAAATGAAGAGTCCATAATTTGTATGATATCGTGTCAGGTAATCGGATTAAAATAAACTAATGTTTGCATTTATTTGTGTGTAAGAGAAAATGAAGTGTAGCTGAGTGCTGCTGCATACATTCCATCCTGGAATGAAAATCACATTGTTTTGACTGCGTTATTTCGATATCCATGCAAATCATCCTCATCACTCTGTAGTTTTTACCTCCTTAATGCAGTCGGGGTTGTGTCGTTTGAAATTAGGGGCTATAAGGCCCCTTGGAGAGTTAAAGAGGAGCAGCAATTTGAAAAAAAAATGAAATACAGCAGTCAGATTTAGGAAGAAAGGGCATTTTCCTGGTAAATGTTTTCCTAAACGGGAATTTTTCAGTGTGGTGTTTTGCTCATGTGTTTGGCAGTCACTTGGAATCAAGTGCAGACTTGTGCTACGTTGTGGGCTTGGCAATGACAATTTGTGTGTGTGTGGTGCTTTAGTTATATTAGCCCTGGAGGCAGAGTTAACACTTGCAGTGGGACAAGAGTATTTGCAGTCATCAGAGAACTTTGCAGTCAGCTTCAATAACATCACTCCATTTTTTTCACTTTTTTTTAACATTTTTTTTGGCAGCAAAGCACTTAGTAGAACCATCTGTCTTTCTATTAGTGTTTTTGAGTCCTGTTTTGAAGCTTCTTTGCTTGGCAAAGTCACTTTCATCCTTGGAAACCATTTAAAAAAAAAAAAAGTTCCATGGCTTTTTGCCGAAGAATAGTACTATGCAAAAATTCCACACGGCTGTTCATTTTTGTTCTAAAAGAATACAGTTACTTTGTGTTTGTCTTAAAAACACCCAAAAACCAAACCACAAAACCTCAAACAAAACATACAAAAAATAAGCATGTGAAGAAAAGGCAGGTATTGGACATCTCTAGGATAACTGAGTGGGGATAGAGAACAAATCACATTTTATGTATTTTTTTCTCCAGTAATTCAGTTGAAAATATATGCCTTCTAGTTAACAGGATCAGAATAGAAAGGAAAATATTGAAGTAACAAAAAATTGATCAAACTAGTTGAGTGAGTGGAGCTACATCTACTCTGTCTTCAGTCCCAATCTTAATCTCCCACTGCAAGAATTTCTGTCAACTGTGCTCTTGAATGCCATCCTTGAAAATTGTTTCAGACTATAAAGACACAGTCAGCACACACAGGGGTGTTGACAGGTCCCAGCATAAATTAAAAGGGATGGTAATCCCAAATTTTGTAACACTATTATATCTGGTAACGGTGTTGCGTGAACCAAGACATGTCCTGGATTTTCAGGAGATTAAATGAAAATAAAATTAAGAGCAAATGGTGTAGTCTGAACCGTGGCAGCCATGGACTGGTGGAGGTTGTCTTTTGCCAGTTCTGCTGTCCAGGCAGTAACAAAGGGAGTAACACCTTCTTGTGCCCCTTGTCATAGAAGGTTGTTTACTGACACCCTAATTTTCTGAGTTACTTAAGGCTACAGACCACAGACTAAATTGTAGTTTTCAAAAACGCATCTGGCTCTGATGCCTCAGCTTTACAGTGCCATTAAAAATCTAGATGAGCTCTCTTAAAAACAGAGCCAGTCTTTCTTCACTGACTGATCTGGTCAATACAGTGGGAGTTTTAAGTTAAAACTAGTCATTTAGCATTTTAATCCAGCAAACTTTGTGTTTCTCATCTGTGTGAAATACAGAGACAAATTCCATTTCTAGCAATTAAAAGCTATTAACAGAACTGGGTAAAAGCAACAGCAGTAGACATTGTGCCATGGCCCACTTCCAGCTTTGATGACTAATTTCTGCATGTCTTAAGTCCCCTGCAGTATCCACTTACAATATAATATTTTCCACTTCCTGGCTTGCATGGTTGTGTACGGTTGCTGTGCAAAGTTGAACGCCTAACACTTCAGACATAGCTGTGTTTCGTTTGTGAATAAAGTGTCTCAGCCTTTTTTCTGACCATCCCAGAGACTTCAGCTTTTCACGTCTACAAATAAGTGCATGTGTGCGAGCAGAAAAATAGTACCGGCTGTGCTGTGTGCTACTTGTGTACTTATTTTTCTTTCTGAGGGAGTGTCTTTGTGTTTGGGCTCAGTCAGGGTGAAAGCTACTGTCTGAGACAGATACCTCTACACAGTTCAGTAAAAGAGGAGAAAGTACCACCCTACAGTCAGAGAGATAAGTGAGTCATCATGAACTGTGGAGGGAATAATTGAGTGGGATATAGATATGCCTTAGTGGAATATTTCAGTTTATTTTGGATTAATGTAATTCATACGAAGTGTTTGGTAATGAAGCTGAACAGTTGATGCTGCTGGAACACCCCGATATGAAGAGATGTATTCAAACCAGTCCTCTCAGATCAGAAGTGAAAGAAAGTGTGTTGCCAGACATTGTCTCCCCGAAAAAATTCTGTGTTTGATTTTCCCTCTCCTGTTCAGCAGGTCCAGGGTCAGCTGCCTCCATTAATGATTCCCGTATTCCCTCCAGACCAACGAACTCTAGCAGCAGCTGCACAGCAAGGATTCCTGCTTCCTCCTGGTTTCAGCTACAAGGCGGGATGCAGTAAGTCCTGTAGATATTTTTAGCTGAAAGTGGATATAGGACACAATTTCGTGCCAATCTGTATAAAAGTAACACCTCGCCAATGGACAAAGCCTTTGACTTGCAGAGATGAGTGTAAAACAGTGGAATAGTTGTTACAGTATGAGAAAAGGTTGTCAGAGATGAAGAATGTGTTTCAACACAACAGCCAGACATCTCACACAACAGCCAGACATCTCACACAACAGGTAGATTTGTGCACTATCTCTCTGACAGGTCTTTCTGACAAGTGAACATGCTCGTGACCACAAGCTTGCATCTGAAGAGAAGCTATTTGAAACTTCCCAATAAATTTCAACACTGTTGTAAGAAAACATGTTTTTTCCTGAAGCAGACTGCTTGCTATTTGTGAACTGAGGGCCTATTCTAGTCTCTTTCTTCACACAGAACTCACATTAATCTCAATGGAGGTTCTGCACAGAGATCAAAGACAGCATATGCCTTTCAGTTTGATGGACTAACACAAACTCTGAGGATATTTGTGAGAGCCTAACACTAAAAAATATAGCATCTACTTTTTTAATCTTTTAAAGATTTGTATTGTTCCCTGCACTCACCAGATTTTTTTTTTTTTTTTTTAATTTTATTTAAGCCTTCTATAGGATTTCATGTTCCTGTCAACAGGATTAGAATAAATACAAGTTAAGGAATAATGAAGGAACTTTATTTCCATGAATAAACTTGGCTAGAGCATGAATTTCATAGACTTGTTTTCATGCACTTGTGCTTGTATAACTCTTCTGCCTTCAGTTTCCTGCAGCGTTATCCAGGACTTGCTTGTTCTACCCTTCTCTCTCTCTAGTATGGGTGTTTAACTTTATCATGGCCATGTCACTGTATCCATCTGTATCATTTACTAACTCATTAATTCATCAGTTGGTTTGAGCTACTCAGCACTTGCCACTGCTGCATTTTTGTAAACTTAGAACATAAAAAGATTTCTTTAATTAAGGTGGCTTAGCCCACAATTTCAGATTTCTTTCAGCTTCTGAACATCATAGACACAGTACTTGAGCACTAACTTGAGTTTCTTTGGCCACTAACACCTTTTCCTGATATTTTACAGACTGAGACCACTATTGAAAAGTACTGTTCCAAAAACTTCACATCCCTCAGCAGCTGCGGTGCCAAACCATAGTCTCATTCAGTTCTTCCAGTGATTTCACACTCGGTCCCTCTCGACTGGGAGAAGTAGTGATTCACATTACAGAATGTGTAACTGTAACCCACACTGAATATGAATGCTACCATAACTGTAGGTCTGGAAAAGGTCAGGAAAGCACACTGTTAGACATATCTGGCAGATTATATTAATTCTGTGTTAGTGAAGTCCGGTTTGGATAGAAGGAGTTCAGATGGGTTTTTTCCCTTCTTTTTACTATATGCACATGAACTCCATGATAGTTCTATGGTTCCTCACATCTGTGAAGCAGATATGACATTACGTGTTTGTGTAACCTTGAAAATTAAAAGGGAAAAAGAGCAAAGTTTCTGCTGCTCCTGGCAGTAGGGCTTGGAATTAACAGAATGCCAAGATCTGGGACTGAGCAGAAGCCAGTGGAAAAAGACAGCTCTGTGTTTGGTGAGTGCCTGGCACGTTTGGCTGAATTTGACTGAGAAGCTGAGAAGTGATAAGTAGTGTAAAGGGTTTCTTCCTTTCTCTCACCGTCTACTGTAAACAAAAGCTTGCATACACATGTAGCTGCACCTGGAAAGCTTCACCTAGCTGCCTTCAAACCATAACATATTCACATCAAGTAATGTTTTTGACAGACCATTAAAACATATTTCTCCCACTTTTTTTGCTTCCCGTACTCTGTATCAGTCCACTTGGCAAAGATGTAGTAGAGTGTAAACCCGAGAGCTTTGGATAAGTTTTTGTTAAGCGCCTGAGCGATTTAGGATACTAAACCTTCATCTGAAGAGTGACAAAGGCACTAGGATATAAGTCTTAGGGATATTTAGCAAATTTTTGTACTGTAAACTTCAGTGCAGTCACCTGCACTAGCTTGGACTGAGCTGAAGTGGGTACCAGCATTGTACTGCAACAGAGAGTGTACAGCAGATTAGTTTGTTCAGCTTCTGAATGTGTTAAATGCCTCATTTTCACTGAGTTTGCTTTTGGGAGCAAAGCCTTTGTAAGAACTTTGGAAGACCCCACTAGCATCATGTGTACATGACTGCCATTCTGTGTTTGAAATTTTGTTTATGTGCCTGATGAAAATGGAATCTCACTTCTACATCTTCCCAGTCCTTTTAGAAAACCTGCCCTTTTTCTGAACTGATCACATGTTTCAGAATTATTTTCTGTGGCTAATTGATAGAAATTCTCTAGTGATGATTCTGTTATTTATTAGCATTAACAACCTGCACATAGGAATGATAAAAAACTCCATGCAACAATTCCATTTCAGTCACAAACAACAAAAAACGATGAAAGTTTTCACATACTGTTCCTCAAAAAAAGGGAGATTTGAAAATTTGGGAGAAAAGGAAAGAGAGAATTATTGCAACAAGCAGTATTTTCATAACTAGCTAGTGATGCAGAGTTCCTTGATTTTGAATGTCTGTTGGGGACACGTTCAAAGGGACATTTATGCTGTTCTGCACCTGCCCCTGTGAGAAGTCAGATCTCCAAAAGGAGGCGTACGGGCCAAGCTTCTTGGTTAAGCACTCTCGAACATGCTTCTGCCTTGGCTGGGACAGCAAGGACTCTCTATTAAAATTGATTAAATGGAGATGGTTCTTTTTCATGGAAACACATTGGGAAGGGATTTAAGAAGCAGTCTGGTCACAGTGGTAACCTTTGGCAGGGGCTGTGGTTGGAGGTGGTGGCCTCTTCAGTCAGCACAAGTGTAGCTGGAAGAGAATGTGTGATCAAGGATGTGTAAGGGTCAGCAAAAGAGAAGAAATGATGAATAGTTACACTGCTGGTTTACTTTCCTTCAGCTTCGATAATAAAACCTAATGAACTTATTCAGTGCTTTCTGATTCACCGGTACCTCCCAACAGAGGATCAAATGTAAGTCCCCCAGTGGTTTCAGAGTGTGTATGTGGCAGGGTTCCTCAAGCAGTGCTTCCCAAAGGACCCATGATTTACCAGACAGAGGCTGGAAAGGAAGAGCACTGTTTTCTCTACACATACCATGTTTTCTGAGCATTTAGCCTGAAGATAACACAAAAATAATCATAACAGTTAATAGCAGTGGTCCATTTAGACTCCTTTCATGGCAGATACCTAAGGAAGACTAGGGCAGATACCTAAGAAGAAAAGGGCAGAAGTCTACTGATACTTTATGCCCCATCCTTTGCCAGGTTCCAGTGACTGAGGACTCAGGGACCTTCTAGCTCACTGGTGGCATCATGTTATTGAAAAACGAAGTATTTTGCTCTGCTTGGTTCCAACCTGATTGAAAACATTGTAGAGAGATGAAATGCTGAAAAAAAATACAGCAATATCAGTCTCTATTATGTGCAGAGCAAATGATTCAATTATGCTTTTCCAAGTATTTTTCAAAATTGGGTAAATAAAGGGAGAAGAGGGGTAAATATTTTCTCTGTGGTTACATGGCAGGTCATGGTCTTTGGCTTCCAATTTGATGTACTACATTTCCTTTTCTTTCTTTTTCTCCATAGCTGATCATACTTGGGAGTGGCTTCGTTTTTCATTTTGTTTTGTTTTTTTTAACAGATGGTTTGCATTACATAAGGGACAATTTACACAAGTTGACACTTCCCCTTTTTTCTGTATGGCATATTGTGTGATGGTAAAGTTGGCAGAGATAAAGGGAGGAACTTCTATCAGGATTACATTCCTATTTGAAAAAAGATTCATAATCTGTTGTTCCAGTTAATTTTTAACCTTCATACCTAGATATAATTGCATGTATAAAATATTTAATATTATTTACAACCAAGGTATTTTTTCTTATGAGAAAAATAAGTTGGCACTATGTGATGAGCTATATTGTCCCCAGTTAGCAAGGAAATATTGATTGCCTACTTATTTGCCCTATGATTAGTTGTCCATGCAATATGGGCTCTTTGAATTTTAAATATTTTGATATTTTACGTAAACCTAATTTTACGTGTTTTATTATACACATAATACGTAATTTTTAGATAGATACATAATGCAAATGTTTTTATAAAGGGTTGATGTTTCAAAGTGAGTTGTTAACTAAGTTAGTGACTGGCAGCATGAGCAAATTTTAGGAGTTCACTCCTATATCCCACCTGTTTAAACTGGTTTTAGCAACAGGTGAGCATCTTCCGTTTCAGCTGATGCTGAAATCAAAGAGACTCCCATTACTGCATTTCCCAAAGCTTCTCCCACATTTGGGCTCCACAGATTGGCTCAGGCCATTTAGCCCTTCTTTTCTTCTCATTCCATAACCTTATCACTTGTTACTCCTGCTAGTTCAGCTCTACTCTTACTTACCAGATAATAGACACAACTCCCAGGATGTTAGCGATGGCAGGGGAAATGTCAGCTCTGCTGAGGTCTGAGGAGCTGTTGCTGTTGACTTCACTGAAGTCAGATTTCACACCAGATGATACAGATCTGCTAGGGCCACTCTTAGAAATAATTAGAATTTATTTAGAGCTAATTAATATTTGAGAAGTGCTTTGAAAGCATAAAAATGGTACAAGTGATAGAAGAGAAGAAGTTTTGTATTGTGCCCTTTAAAAACTGCGTAGTTCTGCCTCTGAGCAGGCTGCTCGTCAGTCGTAGGTAGTGTGATCCTTTTATTAATGCACATATGTATGGATTTGTATGTGGTATATTAAGGCATGGCTGTATCTCCTATATAAGAGATACTAAAGGGAGTGAAATAAGATTTGGGAAAGCACAAGGGAATGCTTCTGGGGCCTGAGATACAAAAGAGGCAGAAGGAGTTAGGATGAGAACAGTTCTCAGGGTCTCCTTCAACAAATCTGAGTGTCAGAATGGACCAGGTCAGAATGTTTCTGTGCTTCTACATTTGCAGCACCATTTGCCAGTAGTTTTACACTCAAATACACAGAGCAGCCCAAACTTCGATGGGTCTTCATCAATTAGTGATGCTGAGTGCAATTAATTTAGGAAACTGCACTCCAGCACTCCTTAAAACATTTGATCATCACGTTAAAAGAGAAGGGAAATGTTAACTGGCACCTAAAGTGTGGTGTGTTCTATCAGCCCTGAGACTTTTCAGGATGGTTGAAGCTGTTGAATTCCATATCGTTTCTTCTGTAGAAGATGAAGACTAACACACCTTGTTTTCTAAACTGAGGTGTGCAAGAAATTCAATTATTTGGAGATTTTTAGGATTTGTTTTCTCAGGAAACAATAGTTGCCAAGTCTGTATTTCCAGAAATGGGATTTATCCCAAGTACATTTTCCAGGTTAATCACAAATTCTCAAGAAAGCTTCTAGATAGCTTTTTATTTGCTGATACCTGTGATATTTTTATGGTAATATGAAAAATTTTGGAAACAAGAATTTTCTTTGCCCATTCCTCCTGTCTCCCATGGATAATTTATTGTAACAATCATATTGTGTTTGCAGTCAGATGTCATCAACACGAGGCTCTTTGAAAGCACTTTAATCACTATTTCAACCATATCCAGTTAGGGGGGGAAAATCTGAATATACAATAGGTACATTGTATATGTCTTACATATCAGCTTGTTGCTGCTGGAAGTGTTCTAAATAAAATAATGCACAGAAAGTTATTGATGAAATATCTAATTACCCCTTAAAATTGGCAAAAATGTGAGAGATGAACAAGTCAAGCCTAATAAAATTGAAATATGCTGAATTTACCATTCATTTATATTCTGAATAATAATTCCGATGTCTGATAAAAATGAACTTCTGAGTTAATTGGTTCCTCATATAATACAATAAAATTAATGTTTAGGAGTTAAATACCATAAACTTCCTCGGGGAAATTTGCTGATGTGTCTCTGTTTTTCAGTCAGTCACATGTTTCATTGTTTAATGGAGTATCATGTGAATCGTCTTGTAATTTTACTTGTGCTCAGTGTCCATGTTTCTGTCTTCTGAAGAGACTTGAGTGCTAATTTCTGGTTTAACTGTGTCAGCTGACATGCAGGCCATTGACAATCACCATATCACAGGAAAAAACTATTGACATTGCTATGCTTTTATCAGAATGACAAAAATAGAAGCCCTGTGTTGTGAGAACCACATACTGTAGCTTCTTTATAAAGATGCTAGTCATCTTCCAGATCTACTGTTTATGCCTTGGAGCAGAATGAGCATATGACTAAACCCTCATGTTCCCCCCAGGGTAAGGGAAGAGTAATAGCATTGTGGATAGAAACAGCAAGAAGGAGGAATTTTTGGTAACAACTTTGCCTCTCAGCATCCCTGAGAATGTGTTGGTTCTGTTAAGGTTGCAAATGCAACAGAAGGAAACAGGGCTGAAAAATATAACAACACAACTAAAGACTGTTTCTAAATGAAATAATTTCATAGCCCCCAATCTCTGTGTGGCTTCTCCTAGTAATTCTAATAAAAACAAAGCAGACAGGCAAAGCAATGGGGTCCTGTAAAAACAGGCTGGTAGTTTTAGTTCAATTTCTAGGCCATGAAAGATGTCTGGTGTTACTGCACTATCGTCCATAGTCGGGCAACAAAATGAAGTCCTGATTTTTAAATTCATGAGCATGTACAAACCTTCATGGAAATACTTTGGCTTTCCTTGGAAGCTGGAGTTTTTGAATAACTGTAATTTATTCAACAGGTATAGAAAAAACATTTAAAAAACTGTATCCTGAAATCATAGTATTATTCTGGTTGGAAGGGATCTCAGAAGGCTTACAGTCCAACCTCTTCCTTCCAGCAGGGTCGTCAAGGAGGTAGGATCAGATTACTCAGGGCTTTATTCAGTTGGGACTTGCAAAGCTCCAAGGAAAGCCAGTGCATGACCCTGTTTGGACAGCTTGTTTCAACATCTGGCTGTCCTTGTGGGGAAAATCTGACCTTCTCTTGATTCATGGTATGTCCACTGGCTCTTGTCCTCCAAGCAAAGCCTGCCAGAAGGAGCCTGGCCTATCTTGTTGATCGCCTTGTAGGGATTGGAAGGCTGCTTTTAGACCCCTCCAAACCCATGTCTTCCGTAGACTGAATTGTTTCTCTAAAACACAAAACAGACTAATGTCTCAGCCAGAACTGTCCTCAAAGAAAATCAGGGAACCAGTTTAGATTTCTTTTTGGAAGCCACTGGTGGTATCTTCTTCATACTCTTTTTCTTATGAACTTAAATCCATAGTCCCTAGAGGTGAAAGTCAGGGAACACTGCTCACATCTTTCACAGCCTCTTGTTACTTTTGCCACATGTCCACCATCACACCAAGAAACTGAAAGGAACATGAGTTTGAGAATAAATGAGTCGGGAGAAGAGATGTAGTGACTTACCTGTCAGTTGGCCATCAGCTGTGATTATTCCTTATAAATACACTTAAGTGATAAATTGAGTGTAAAATTATTGTGGCTTTTTCTAGAATTTGTCAATAATGCGGGTAAGAGAATGTAGAATTCCTTTTCATTCAACAGAACCTACTATAAGAAAATGATTATTCTGGTATTTTTAATGGAATTTAGTTTAGCATACTGGTCTTGAAAATTATAATTTAAGAGTTAGGTTTTGTTTCATACTCTTTATATTCTTTACACTTGTTTTCTTTTTTCTCCTTCTTCCATGACCTCCAACTTATTTTCATTTGCTGTCCCTGAAAGACAGGTAGGAGGAAAACAATGAGTTTTTAAAAAATCATGGGAAATAAATGCCCTACTTCTCCTCTTCTGGTATCTTTTTTTTTTTTTTAAGAGAAGACAATTTCAGGAAAAAAACCCAGTGTTCTATTGTTTCATATAATCAGGTTCAACTTAAAAATCCTGTCAAAACATTATAATTTACATTAGCATGGAACTTGATTTATATAGCAAGTAAGACAATTGTGCCTGCTCTGAAGAGCTTGCAGCCTGTCAGGAGACAAGACAAGACACTAGGGGGGATTACACCATGAAGGAGAATAAATGAGATGAGTGACAGAAAAAGAAATGCAAAAACATCTTAAGAGTTTTGGTGAATGGTGCAACAGACATAATGTTAGCTCTTATGCTTTATTTTTGCTTTTTAAAAAATGTCTTAATGTTTTTTTGATTTTAAAAACTCCTTTGATAAAATTTCCCAAAACATATAAATGGTTTAAGAGACATTGGTGCATTTCCACAAGTACGGAATCATTTAATAACCATGCGTTTGGTAGCCAATCAGTTGGAAATCAAGTTCTAAACACAGGGCTGTTATTTCATGTGTTGGGACAGGATGTCCACTTGGCTCTGTACCACAACTTAACTTTTGCAGAGAAGTGTTTTCAGTGGAGGATTGTAGGAGAGCTCACAGAAAGAGTGGCTTGAAAGTGAATGTACTTCATGAAAAATCTTCTTGTAAGCAAGATCTTGGAAGATTATTTTGGGCAAGGATGAAGGTGTGATTTGAAATTGAAAGAAATTGCAGTGCATAAATTATCAGGAAAGAGGTTCTGGGTATGTTTGTGGAAGACGGACGAGAAGAAGGCTAGAGAAATAAAGCATTGGCACAGAATTGAGGATTCAGCCTTGTCTCCCCTGATCCACTGGCACTGCCCACAGTGGGCACCAACACCTCTAATATTCCCCATCAGCAACCCCAGGCTGACATTTCCCCTTCCCTTCTTTAGCTGCTGCATCACCAGTGTATTAGTTCTGTGTTCTCTTTATGTAGCCAGTCTTGAATAATTCTGTTCTTCAAAGTGGTGTCACCAACTAGCTGGAAAATAATTATATATTAGGCAATAATACATCAGCTGATGAAATCATTTTTACCTTGTTGTCACCATAAAAATCCCAGCCTTTGATCTGCTCCAGATTTTACCATATGGCCTACTAAAGAAAAACAACAACAATAAAACTTCTGTCTGAGGCTTTGTTTACAAAGAAAAGTCCACACATAACAAGAGAGGCAGTTTGGAACATGAAAGGACTGCACAAAGTGTTTCTTTTGGTAGCTGAAAGATGCTCCTGCCTGCATGCCTTAGATTAATAGTGAGTTTTGTAAATGGAAAGGTAATATAGTTGTTAGAGATTTTATTGGTGCTTTCAGTGGTACAGACGTATGAATGGCTTGGGAAATATCTATTTCTAAGAACTGTATGTCTTGTCTCACATTCCTGAAATGTTCCCAGAGCTTGGGAAAAAATGTAGCTACTTCTTACATCTAAAAATAAGATATGTACTGAAGATGGAAAGAAATAGTTAAGACATCCATTTCCCAGATTTCAGAATTAGCTAAAACTGCTTACTCAATAACTTCACTCTGATATGGGAATAAATTTAAGGATAGTAGAAAGATCTAGTATATTCCAGAGTAACAGCAAAAAATGTGTATTGATCAGATGAGACCTGAGATCTCTGTTAGTATTTTGAGGGCTGGCAGTTGCTCCTGCACTGTGTGATGTCAATATGTGAGTGCTTGGCATCCTCATGGATAGGGTCCCAAAACCTTCCCTGGGTCTGAAGTGTCTGAAGAGTTGTCTGTGGGTTTTAATCTTGGCTCTTCCACTGGGCTAATGGTGGGAATAGTAGGATTTATGAATTAGCATGCTAGACTGATGTTTATACATGTATGTGGAGAGAAATGTGGGACAGTGCATGGAGGCTGATTTTTAATATCTGTGTTTTAATACAAATCATTCAAAACTAGAAATTTTAATGGGCTGTAAGAATCAGCATCCTAGTGAGAAACTTCTCCCTCATCCTCTTTTTTTTAATTTTTTTTTTTCAGTTTAGAAATTAAAAATTTTATCTTTTTTCATGGCTGTTTTTTGATCAGAATGTCTTCCTTTAGAGAGACATTTGGAATGATGCTGACATCAGCCTTTGGGCTACTGGGATGTGGAAGCAACTAAACACCATTGACCCGGACTCTCAGACCACTGTTTCTTTTTTCTCTGTGTCTTCACATGTTTAAGGCCCACTGCTTAGATCACAAGATAGGTCTCCAGAAAATTTTAAGTCAGAAAAATTTTTGATTCAGTCCATGGTATGAAAAGGAAGGTGGGTGCCTTAGAAAGCAAAATAAAATCGGAAAACGTGAAACAATGGCATTCTCTGGGGAAGAAGAAGGAAACCAAGCAAGTCAGGAAATCTGTTGCCCATCAACAAATAAATAAATAGAAGTGTTGTGGCCTGGGGCTGGGGCAAAGACACTTGGGAATGGGGATGCCTGAGTGGACATTTTGGTTTGCATTTCTTGGCTGGTCAGCCTTGAAAGACTGTGAGGCTTCAGTCAGCAAAGCATTACTTAAGATATTCTTAAATATAAACGTGCACAGTTACTTAAGTTAAATACCTGTTAAGATGCTTTGCCAGCCGAGTTTCTGCTGGCCCTCCATTACTAGAAGTTGAGGTATTTAATTCTTAATAGAAGGAGATCAAAACCCTTGAATGAAAAGGTCTAAAGAAGGTTACATTATAAAAGGGGAAAATAAACATTAGCCACTTTCCTGAATGTGTGTACACAGCTTATTTCTAGCATTTAAAAAAATTAGATAAATTTCTTTCCCTTTGTTTTCTGTTTCCTGTAACTAAGGCTTGATAACATTTTAAACTTTAATTCAATAATAATTATTAATGATTGTACAGAACACCCTGCATTACCTCCTTAATTGTCTTTTTCATTTTTTCACGCAGTTCATTCAAAAAAGCACAATAAAGGGGAAAACTTTTAATCTACCTCTTGAATGAAATCTACAGGAACATTTAGGTAGATTTTCCTGATAGAGTGTCCTGCTTTTTCCATAGTCTTACTTCCAGTGGCTGTTTTTGTGCTACAGAAATCAGGCATGCCACCAAAACACAGGGACATACAGAAATGCTTTGATGAGCCTTATTTTGGTGGAAAATGTTAAAACATTTTATCACTTGGAGAAGCAATATAATGTGTGTAACAGTTCTTATTGTTTTTGCCAGTTTTCTTAATAGTTTTGTGAATGGGGTAGCATGAAGTTTATTTTAACAAATCGGATATGTTAGAAGTGGTCAAAAGTGTGCACTCCATATCATTAAAACATGCCAGTCTCCATCTCAATTTTTGCCATCTCAGGTAATTTTCCTTTATAAATGTCTGCAATTTTTCTTAAGACCTTTACTGGGTCCCTTTATCTCATTAAGCACAGTGAAGTTCCTACTAAAACTGAAGTCCTTTTCCATCAGAAGCAAAATTGATTCTCAAGTCATGAAGTGGAGTTGATGCAGGGATTTCAAAGGCTTGTATCTGATTCCTTAGCTTCACGTGCTTTTTCCTGTTGCAGGATCAAACCCTACCACTAAAGTGAGATTTTTTTTTTTTCTCACCTAAAAGAAAACAGAGTAGTCAATTGAGCACCATTTCTACTCTGTGTGAGGCTCAGTTTACTAACAGTGCATGGAGTTTAAGTTAACTTCATATTTTAGACAAGCTTGTAAATTTGTTCCCTTCTAATGCTGTGATCTTATCAAGGTTGTATTGTTTTCTTTTTCTTTTCCTCCACCCCCATCTTCTTTCTTTCCTGTTTTTGAAGTGCAGCCTTCTGATCAATGTGCACGGGTTTTTTTTTCCATTTCCCTAAATACATCATGAAAAAGGATGAGGTTTCCGCCTTAATTGCTTGTGCCTTTTATTCACATTCCTCTCTCAGCCAGAATTGTGAAAAGAGTGTTAGTAAAAGGCTGCACAATAGAGCTTTTCATTAGGCCTCAACAAGGCACACAAAAGAAGGCTTTTGGAAAGAGTGAATGCAGGACTTTAATTTGCAGGTGGAGAGTAGATAAAAGGTGCTGACGCCTCTGTTATTCTCTTACTTAGGTGACCCCTACCCCGTTCAGCTGATCCCAACTACCATGGCAGCTGCTGCCGCAGCAACACCGGGCTTAGGCCCACTCCAACTGCAGGTAAGTCCCAGCACAATGCAGAGGAGGCAAAGGTTAAGTAAATATGAAAACCAGTTTTCTCTTCCATTGGAACACAGTGCAATTAACAGGGGTTTTGGGCTTGTTCTCTTCACATAAAATTTGCGTCTGAAGCAAAAGAGTCATCAAGTGATAACACGTTTTCCTTTTACCTCCCTGGAAGTCTTTTGCTACATTTTTGTATCTCTGTTGTCAGTTTAACTTCTTTTAAGTTTGTACTTGGTTTGCACTTTGAATTTCCTCATAGCAGTATATTTGCTTTCCTTCTTGGCATGGTTTAACCCCCGACAACAACTCAGTACTACACAGCCACTCGCTCACTTCCCAAAAGTGGGATGGGGAAGAGAATCGGGAAATACAAGGTAAAACCCATGCGTTGAGATAAGAAGAGTTTCCTAATTGATATAAACTAAAATACAGTAATAGTAATAGCAACAATTGTAATGAAAAAGAGAGAAGAATAAAACCCAAGAAAACAATTGCTCTCCACCTGCTGACCAATGCCCAGCCTGTCTCCAAACAGTGATTCACCCCTCCCAAACAACCCTACCCAGTTTAAAACTGAACATGGTGTTCTCTGCTATGGAATACTCCTTTGGCCAGTTCAGGTCAGCTGTCCTAGCCTTGCTGCCTCCCAGCATTTTGTGCAGCTTCTCACAGGCAGAGGATGGCAAACTAGAGAAATCCTTGATTTAGGGTAAGGACTACTTAGCAACAGCCAAAACATCAGTGTGTTATCAAACGTTATTCTCATCCTAAATCCGAAACGCGGCACTGTACCAGCTACTAAGAAGAAAGCCAGTGCTGTCCCAGCTGAAACCAGGACACTTTTCCATTAGATCATTCTCATGCAGGCTGTAAAATACCAAAAGGAAATGGATTGTCAGGCAGAAAAGCTCTGTCCTGACAAGCACTTTTAAACTGCTTAAAAGTCGTTAACATGATTATGTCCTTTTAGGCCATAAGCTCTTCAGAGCAATAACTGGCCCCTCCTACTGTGTTTTATGGTACCCAGAGCGTTTTAGGCACTGCTGTATTGCAGATAATTAGTGATTATTCTAATTTAACATAGGCAATTAGAAAACAGGTGGAAAGATACTAAAGGGTTTGTGTTTTTTTCAGCTACATTAAAGAGTTGACCTGGTAGCCAGATGTATCTGATTTAGACTGTCAGTATTCTGAATTTTGGAGGCATTAGGGTGTCCATGGGTCTTAATGATAGCAAGTCTTTGGATATTGGATCAGCCACACAACCCTTGTCAAGTTTTTGGAATTAAGCCAATGCGGAGTCCATTGCCACAGTGTGAATTTTGCTACCTGCAGTGTATGCTTGACTGCTAGGATGAAGCCAAGTAATATTTGGGACTTGGAGGAAATCAAGATCCAAATCATCTCTAATACTGTGAAGTCTGGATTGCCACTCTTTTCTAGAAGCATACAAAACTCCAAGCTCTCCATTGCAAATGCATCTCCCTGCTCATTATTATTTGCCAAGTCACATGGAACAGCAGAGCTTTATACCTGCTTGGAAAGGCTCAGCATTTATAACTAGGATGTGTGAAATGCATTCCCCAGCTCAGTTTGGCCCGCATCAGTATGAAGTAGACATCAGATATTTCAGTTGTTTGGCCAGTGTAGTAGAGCGTGGGACATAGTTCTGGGGAAGAAACTTCTTTTTTATGGTTTTTTTTTTTAATTTTTTTTTTTATTTTAACACAGCCAGCGGAAGTTAGCCGAGTTTCACAGAAATAGCTGCCAGTGTGTAAGCTGACACATTCCATGCACCACAGAGGTTAATACATTCATTCCTATTGTGCCTTTGTATGAAAAGCAACATTGTCTGTGTGTTAGTTTCTGATTCTCTGAGTTACAAATACTGTAGGCGGCTTAAGAATCATGGGAGCCATAAAAGTCATCTCTCTGAAATGAATTTTGAGGCATAACGTCAGTATTGATAAAGTGCTTATAATAGCCAAACACACATGAACAGACATATGGAAGAAAGAGGGAGGGAAAAAGGAAAAACAAACATGGAGCTAGCTAGCAATGAGAAATCAAAGGTCTGATTCTAATTCTTATTTTTGCAGTCATTCAAGCTAGTCCTAAAATAATGCTTCAGTACTCTGGTAAGATGGTAGGATGCTTTACTTTCTTTTCAGGACCAGTTTTGGGGCTGTATCCACTTCAGCATGCTGTGGGCTGAAGTATCCTGATTAAAATAGGCTTTATCACAATGACAGTTTTCTTGTTAAAAGGTGGGCTTTGTGCAAAAGTGACTGCAGTCATAAATATCTTAGGATGAGTTTAGGTTATGGAAAATTTGAGAACCTCAAAGGCCTCTTGTTTCTGTGCGAAGGAGAGCATTAAAATGAAAATATTGACCAAAGTCACCTGTGTTGTTTTGCTACGTGTCTGGAATTAGAGGGAGAGTTTGGCAGCCAGTCAGTGGGAGAGGGTCAAATTACTAACTCAGTGGACTCTCTTAAATTTTTCAGATCTGATCGCTAAAGGTGTGTATATGCTAGAAAAAAAATGAAGCTGATTTTTCCGCACATCTTAACAGTGATTTTTAGCTATCAGTGCAATCTATCTGATAGAAATTGGACATACCTCTTAACTTCTGGTACCATTTGGAAGAGGCTAGATTTGCTTCTGGAAAGGTTTTATCATACAGGACTCAGAATGGGTGCTCACCTATGCTAACATGAATGGAGCTGAACTTAGTTGCTAGACTAGAAAGACACTGCCTTCCAAACTCTGTTCAAATCCAGTTTAGCTCAGTGATGACTTTGTTGAGTCACAAAGAAACATTCATCATGTTTTTGGTCCAAATCCACCTTTAAATAGTTTTGCAGTCTCTTTGAAGGAGGAACTCTTCTTACTTCAGACATTCCCCTGCATTACCTATAATTCTGGTGTTCCCTGCACACCCTCTGTCATCTGGTCATCAGACAGTAAAAGGTCAGAAAAGTGGAATGTTCCTTCTTTTCTTCTTTCTCTATCCTCCCTATCACTCATCTTTCAGACTTTGTGTACTTAAAGCAGGGGGGATCAAAGGACCTGACACAATGCTCAGTTTGTTGTTCCCAGCAAAATGCAATATACAACATTATCTCAGTGAAGACAAAGCCAAGGAATTTTTCTTGTTTGTTTGTGTAGCAATAAACATGTCTTTGTTATTTCATTAGAGAATTTTAAGTCGGGTCATGGCTTTAAGTAGTGTACTGTGAGATCAACAGGAAGTACTTTTTTTATCCCTGGTTGTCGAAAATTGAATTTTTGGTTTTGTAAATGAAATGCACACTGTATTTGTAGAAGAACCAACACCTGATTGTTTTTACGTGGCAAGGAAACTCTTTGTCAGTGAAAATGCAATCTCTCGTTTTGCAATCCCATGTTGGTTCTCAGTGACAGCTTTGTAATCCGAAGCCCTCCGTTTCTCTCCCTGCCTTTGAGTCCCTGCTGGGGTGTACAGATTCTGTCATCTGATATCTGCCACAATTAGCCATGCAGGATTGCCTTGATTTCCAGTATCCACAGAGACTTATGACTCAACGTGAATGGAAGCTAAAACTTACATTGGTAGATGTTGCAAATGGAGTAGATGGCTGGGACCACGTTGGAAAAGCTGGAACTAACACAGTGCAAGCTTGAACCTGTCCTCTGATACAGTGCTGTCTATCAGCCCTGTGTGTTCACTTATTCCCACATTTAATGACAAAAATGTCATTTGGGGAAAAAAGGTGGCTTTAGCTTTCCTCTGTTAATGAGAAACTAAGTCCTGAACATTACTGCAGTAAAATCCCTCTGGGTAAGCAGTTTCTTATGTCAATTTTTTCCCCTCATAAACATCATCTGGTCTTGTTCTTTAAGAGTGGTGCAGGATGGCAATTATGTTTCAATAAATGAGAAAAAACCTGAACGTAAGTTGTCTTTATGTTTTACTGAGTAAGGCTAATGGCTCAAAAGTACTGCTGTATGCCTCATATGAACATGATGCTTTCCTATGTGGTTCAGCAGGTGAGGGAATTAAGTTCCTCCATCTTGAAGATCAACATTCAAAGCTGTAAACATAGATATGGTGTAACAAGTTTTGCACAAATGAACCTGAAGGGTTTATTCTGGTACCAGTCATCCGGGGCGTAGTGAAGTATAAAATGCATGTTTCCATAAGTCTGACCAAATTCTTTACAAAATTGCATCTGAAGGTTTCTTTTCTGATAAAAAATATTTCATGAGAAGTTTCTGAGAATTAGGAAGCAAAGGAACTGATTGCACGGTGTGAAAACTGAGAGGAATCCACACCATTGGGAGTGGGAATGGTTCACATTTCTCAGATTGCTTGTTTGATAACCAGATACTGACAACAACTGATTAATTGGCAATAACACAAATGCTGTAGATACCCATAACTCCACTGAAAGATAATGCTGGATGAATAATGACAGCTGCCTGTGTAGTCTTACTGTATGGACATTTTGTGTCCTGTCAAAACAGTATAGCCGTCTGATGTAATACAGACTCTCTGCAAACATCTGCTCTTGGAAAAAAAACACTACAAAAAGTTTGGAGTGCCAGCATTCAAGCTTTCTTCCCTTGTCATCTTAGCATGAAACAGGACTTCATAATTATTGGTGGTTGTGTTCAACATCATGTCCAAATCTGTCACTGTATGAATCAAGAGAACCTCCCGTCAGTGTCTAAGTGGGAAAGCATTTTAGCTGAGTCTCAGTTCTGAACACCAGTCATTAGGAGGGTCCTGTGTTCTCTGACTATTTGTGTAAAGATGATGAGCAGATTTAGACCTTCAACAGTCTGGCCAAGTTTTTTCTCCACTTCCTATATTACACACTTGGGTGAATTTTCTTACTACAGACCTGTTCTCTTAGTTGTATGGTAAGATGCATACCAAGGACTGAATTTTAATGGAATTAAAGAAAAGGACCGCAGTTTTAGAAATATTTGGGCCACAAGCAGACGCTGCTGTAAGAAACTAGATTTTGAGAAAAATTAAGCCCATTTGTTGTTTGAGGGCTTTGCAAAGTTGTTCATCCTGCTGTTATTTAGGTGTCTGACTCAGTACCAATTTTCCTTTGGAAAACCTTGTTTCTAGGTATCTTAAGGATCTGTAATCATCCGTAGTCTCAATGTTTGTTTTACATGAATGAAGTGGAAGGGATAGAGCTCTTTAATAAGTATACAGTGACTGATCAGGAGGCAGAGTGTTCCAATGGTCATACAAGTAGTCCATAAAACATGTGTTGCCTATGAAACAAAAGTAAAGCACAAAGTAAAAGTAAAGCTTTCTCAGTCAGATACTTTTTTTTCCCTCACATACAAGCTTCCTTTTGGCTTCTGCACCATTGCAGGGATGAGCTACATCTCTCCACTTGCCAGTTCAGGCTATTTCTCTGAAGTATCTCCCTAAGTTTCATTTGAAATGTTGCTGAGGACAGAACTTCCCCTTGCTGTTAAAGAGATGTTACCATATTGTCATGCATTAATTGTCAAGCACATATAACACCTGGGCAGTGGGGGGGGTTTGCATATCTCTTTCTGATTTCTTGCTATAATCTGTAGATATAACCAGTGTTGCCAGATTAAGCAGTTGACCTTCCAGTATTACAACACCTCAGATCTGTGAAAGAAGACTCTGAAAAAGCTGTTCAAACACTGTAGTGACGCATCTGAATATTGAAAACTTTATTCTTTCCTTGTTTTGGGGAGTCAAGATTCCAGAGCTGCAAAGACATACGAATTATTTCTGATGAAGGACAGTCTAGTGCCCCATTATTGTCTCTAGGGAATGTAGCCAAGAGATGGCAATATTTTATCCATTATTCAGTTACTCTCCAGTCTGTATTCATGATGATGTCTTTGGGATATTACTATAACCAGTTCTTCGCTTACAAGAAAGTAAACTGTTTCTCAGCAGTGCAAGGTTCTTCCTTCTATTTGCTGGGTGGTGTCTTCCTTTAAATACCATTTAAGCTGGCTTTTCAACAGTGAGAGTCAGTAACCTTTTCCTGTTTATTTTTTTTTTACTATACCTGTTCCCATTAATTGGCCTCTGACTTCATTTGTAGGGAATGAATCATTAGCGCACAGTTTAATTACAATATTATAATACTCATGCAATCTACTTAAGCATAAAAAAAAGTAGAATTCGTTTTTCACTGTGAGCACACACATCTGGGGGGAAAAAACAACTAAGTACACAAAAAGTGACATTTCTCATTAGCATACCCAAAAGATGGCAGTTGTCCATCTGCCATTAGCTCAGTGTATGGCTGTGCTATTTCTGATGGCCATCACAAATAACAATAATAAGAGGAGTAATAAAGCAACATTTTTTTTGTTGCTTTTAAATAGTTTCTAATGCCCTTTTAAAATAGTTTCTAAAATTGTTGTGTTATGCAGATTCTATATTCCCTGCTTCTGTTCACCACTTCTTTCTGGCTTTGTACGTGAATGTGTTGGTCAGTAGGTATTTTCTACCTGTGTTGCAAATGGGTAGCTAAGATGGCTATTTCAGAAGAGATCAGTGAAGACCAAGGTCCTTCAAAAAAAGGGGGGCCCAGAACTCTTCACGTAAAAGAAGCTACAACCATCTAACCAGGGTGAATATCTCTATGTTGTTGTGGGATAAGTTGTCTTAAAAAAATTTTATCTTTCCAAGGTTTCTTATTTTTTTAATGAAGTCTTAGTGATGATTTTAAGATACTCATTAAACTATATAAGTAATGTATGGGGTGAGAGGCTACTGATTGCCAAGAGCATCTCTGAACAATCCCTACAGTTTTAAATGGAAAGAGTTCTTCTCAATTAACTCAAAAGCAAGCCTTGCAACACCAGGATGCAACTAGTCCTCACTTTCTCGATACCTGCTGAGAACTAGAGATTGGTGTAAAAGCATGAACCACAGAACACAGCTCAAATAAATCTTGTTCATAGTGGGTAAATGTGCTTTGTAGTTGGCATTTAAATAGTCCATGCTTGCCTTTGATATAATCTTACACAATGTTACAGGTAAACTCAATATATTCTATTAAAATAGATTTGAATGAAGCGCTTAATCATATCATTTTATCAGAATCCAATCAATTTAGGAAAGAGTGATTACAGCAGACTACACAGAAATGCTTTGTGTTTTATTGAGCAGTGTGAGTGTCTGAGCACACACACAGTGGATATTTACAGGCAGTAAATACACATAGTAAAATAATATCATAGGTGCTCTTTGGGTTGTCAAATTAGAACTCCCTTCCCAGAATTAGCAGTGGTAGCATATTCATTTTATCTAGATTAACAGTCTTTTCTGCATAACTTTCGGATTCCATCCATATCTATGAAAAATGAAAAAAAGACTGAAAAATGACCAGCCTGTCTGCCTTCCAGTTGTAACTCAGGCCTGCTGTTTGCTAGCAGACCTCTATCTGCATGAGTGAGTTTCCTTGTAGGTTAAAGAGACTGAATTCCCTCTTCCCCCTCCCTCCGACCCTGAGCCTGCGGGGCAGACAGACAGAAGCACACATATGATTAATACAGCACAGCTGCAGAAGTGACTCATTTGCATATGTATTAATAGACGCAAAAACAACAATTCAATTACATACAGAGACATTCTGCATACTAAGGAGCATATGCAAATAGCCTGGAAAAAGTGCAGCCAGCATTCTCACTGACTTTCCAGAGCTCACGTGGGCCAGAGTCAGAGCCCAGCAGTTTTCAAGATACCCCTTTTAAGAAGAACCTGTTACAAGATGGTTATACAGCTATTACTCCTCCTCCACCCACCCCCTGGGTTCCTAGAAGGTGTTTGACATTTGAACAATAGAAATAGCACATTTTTTCCATGTTATTTCCTATTTACCAGCCTTCAGCTTCATGCTGTTGTCTCTACCTATAACCCCCAGCATGAGGACAGCAAATCCTTTGTCTCATCTTCCATATGCACACATTTATCCTATATTTCTCTCACCTCATCACTTGTGGTGTTTCCATTTTGCTTTGTCCTTTGCTGCAAGATTTCTCTGCTTGTGAATCAGCACATGATGACCATTTCTGTGCCTTTTTCTTGTAGTGACTGTGTATCTCTGATCATAATATAATTCACTGATTTTCTGCTAGGGGGCCTTTAATCCTTTTAACAGATATAAAAGGTGTCTCAGAGAAGTTAGCCTGTTTTAGGTACACTGTTCTATCATGATACATTGGTCTTTGTCTGTGCTAAGAACGTTGTGGGGTTCTCAAATGGAAAAGATGGAAACCTGCAGGCATTCAGTGGTTCGTACTACAGCTGATGGGGATCTTGATAACTGGTACAGAATCTGGTTCTAGTAATACAAACAGATGTTCTCCGAATCTCATGGGAATTTATTAGGCAGTAGTTTCAAGCAGTTTTCAAAAGCAGGTTGGAAGTATTGCAGCCTTGAAACTTATGCTGTAAATTGACTTAAAAACTTATGCTATAAGGAACTTAAGGTATAAACAGGATTTTAGCTGTAAGTTATTCCCTATGTTACATTGTGTTCTACCTAAAACACCTTGTATGTATGTACTCAGTATGCTTTTCATGCAGGTTGTTCACACACTGTAATATGCAACAAAATATTAGGCCATGATCCATACCCAGTATCCTGATTTCTGGAAAAGTGAGACATTTAACATTGACCCTCATGGACTAGTTAAATAAGAGCTCTGTTTGAGAGGAGATAACAAGTCACTAAAAACTTCTGGAAACCTGACAAAGCCATTAAGATGCCTAACTGTCTTGTTTGGGTGGCAACCCTCTGTGTTTCAAGCAGCCTAAATTACTGGCCATTTGTTTGAAATGTCTCCGTGGTGTGAGCAGGGAAAAATAGGTCATGCAGGGAAGAGTGTGTAACTGTCTGGCAGGCGTGCTTGTGAGGTCAGGTCATTCTTAATTTCTTTTCTCTTGCAAAAATGTTACACTTCTTTCTTTTTGGGGTTAGCCTGACAGACGGAAGCAGATTACTCCTTGATTATTTATAAGGCATTAATTTTAGATGAATATTGCTGAAGTAACTGACATCATAAGTAGTTTTAGCCGCCAGCAGAAGAGCCTGTTTGCAGATTGGAGTATGACAGTCTTCACTTACACAGTGTCCTAAGACAAAGTCTGAAGTGTTTGAAAGAAGAGACAAGGAGTGGAGGCATCTGTATCAGCTAGGACTTTGTTTATGCTTCTGTGCAATAGAACCGAGGCTTCAAATCATTGGAATTGTGGTGTTGAAGCTGTGAGTTCAACCAGCTGCAAGACGAAACCAGTGTCAATATAGCTGCAGTGGCAGCACCTGACTGCCAGTGTTTCAAGCCAGGGTGGGGAAAAACCATCTGAGAATTCTTACACTGCCCCAGCGTAGATTCTGTTGAAAAAGGAGTAAATAACAACCCTTGTACATACCTTGAGATTCTTCCCTCCCTATACTGGCAACAGTGCAGACCTGTGAGATGTTTGTGTTTCACATTGTTTCATGGCTTACATTCATTGGGAATTAATGCTCCTGGGAAAGGTCTGTATGAAAAATCTGGTAACAGAACCAAAATACGTTTTTTTTTCGTTTTCCCCTACTTTGTGTCCTTTGCACATTCCAGACACTGGGTTTTGAAAGAGTTGGCTTATGCTACTGGTTTTTCTATTATGTTGTTTGCTCTTTTCAGAGGGATGTTGCTGAAAAGAAGATTATATAATCATGCAAATCAGATTGTATAATCCTCAGCAAACTGTCCAGCGGGGGGAGAGGAGGGAGCTTGGCTGGCTGCGGGGAGACTCGCTCTGAAACCACAGTCTGGGGGGTTATGGGCCTCCTGTAAAACATAAAAGTTGCAGTCAGACTAGGAAATTTTTCTGAATATTTCTGGAGTTCATGCTGAACTCTGCCAATAGTGTGTGTTTACAGTCCCCCAGCAGAACATCATGAGAAACACACAGGAAAGCTACAAATCAGTGACATGCACATGCTCCAGTGCTTGTGGAACAATGCTACAAATAACAACAGGGAGGAACACTGACCTACACAAAGTTAAGTGCTTACTGATAGATACTTACATCTTTAGGTCCACCGATCAAATTACTACATTTTATTCATCCTAAAACATAGCACAAGAAATTCTCTCCAAGTCTTGCTCTCTCTGTTGTACCTAGATCAGATGACTTGGTTTGCTGTTAGAAGCAGATTGGTATAATATATGAATGTGTAAGAATTTTGATTTATGTCTTATTTCTTACTACAGTCTGTTTTATGACCACTTTTTTGTCCAAAGTTTAGGTCATTTCCAGTTGACAAGGCAGAATAGGATAGAAGTAAACAAACAGAATAGTAAATGTGTGCACGAAGAGTGCATCACTGGCCTGTGATATAGATTGCATATGGTAAGAACAGTGCAAGCCTTTAGAAGTTTCTGAATTCTTACCCTCTCTTTTATTAAGTCTGACTTCTTGCCAGGCTTGACTGTTACCAGCCAGGATATTTGATCACCCTTTTATGAATGGAAGCTAATATTAGGCACAGTTTGAAACTATGAAATACCTAATTACTGTAAACTGCAGATCAAAGCATTAGACAACAAACCACTGAGGTCAGGATGCTTGTTCTGTTTTTCTTTCCAAAGTCATCAATTGAACTTTTCTCAGTAGAAGATACCACAGTATCTGGAGGTGTAGTTTTCAGTGTGTTAAATTTAATTATTCTGTTGTGCCTGGATAGTGTAAGCTTGTTCCTGAAGTTAAGCCAAAGTGCAATTATTTCCCCAATATGTAGGCTCAGTTTCCTCAAATTCCTTTTCTCTTTTCAGAGGCTCTTAATGCTTTCAGCTGTAATGAATTTTGTAAGATCAATTGGAACAAGAAAATTTGGAGGCAACAGCACCTGTAGCACCTAGCAGTCCTCAAGACTAGCTTTTAAATTTTGCAACTGCATGAGCTCTGCTCATTGAAGTCTAATTCCTAGACTAGCTTCTGAGTACCCCTTTCACTTTGCATAACTGCCTTATTTGTTTGCCATTTTTACCAGTGGTCTGTTTCTGTTCTACTCCTTGGATAACTAAGGAGAAAAAGTACTGCAGACAGGATTTACATTCCTTAACCCTTAGCCATAGAGACTGGTCACATCACAGATGAGTTACCTGACTGGAAATATGCTGCAAATTTGTTAAGTCATCTATCTTGGAAGGTGACAGACTCTGGAATTATACAGAGCAGGGCTGTCAGAAAGCTGCTGTGTGAGTAGTCTTGTATGTATGTACGTAGCAAACATACAAATGGAACTAAAAAGCACAAGAAAAGGCATGTATGCAAGAAAGAAAAATGGTTTTTAAAAAGTGTGTGTTTTTAAGCTGAGGGAAGCTTAGAAATCAGTATCCTATGATTATCAATACAACAGGAAAGCAGTAAGAAAGTTTCAAACGCTACCATTGTAGTAGAACGTGAGATTTTCAAAAGCATTTTCCACCTAGATCTGCACCTCTGTGCCTTGCTGTTTAGAGTGATTTCTTTCTCTATTTAAAACCTGTACTACAGCAGAGGCTTCTTGCTGTATTGCAAGCTGTACTTTGCTTTAGGAACCACAGTTGTGCCACATCCTGCACCAGCGGCCCCTGACAGGGGCAATCTGTTTGTGGCATATTGGGATAGTCAGATTGTCTTTGGGGACTGCTGTGGAGTGGCCTTTTCCATCTCCTTCCTGTAGGTACAGTATCTGTTTCTCCGAGCGACCTGGGGCTGCCAGTTTGTACTCAAGGGGATGAGGTTAATCCCTCAGAGGCATGGAGTGCCATGAGGGGTGGTACCTGTGCCCCTGCCTGATGTGCTCAGGAGTCCACAAAAGCATCATTCCTGTATGTCTCCCTATGGATGCAGGGCTGGGGAAGGATGGCTGTCCCTCAGCACACTTGGGTCGCAACACCAGTGGCTCTCTGCCCTTCTGAAGGTGAAGTGTTAGCTCTGCCGGTTGCTCCTCTCTCCATGCTGGAGTGTGAAAATTGCACCTGCCAACAAATCCTTTTTTCTTTTCTTTCCCCTTCTGTGGCTCAAAACATTCTTCATAAATTATAACAGTGTGTTCTTCATTAAAACACCAAAACAGTACAGCTTGTGATGGGGTTATTAAAGTGTTTTAGGCCATTACCATAGAATACAGGAGCATATTTATTTCGTTAAGGGAAGCAAATGGATCTAGCTGAATCTGGCACAAGAACATGCCTGAAGTCCTACCTTATTTCTCATGTAGATTTTACCATTAAACTCTGGACTTCTGAAAATTAGAAAATTCACATTAGAAACACTAGCAGGAGTGCTGCATTTTATGGTAGGTTAAACTGTCCTTAAAAATCTCTTACTTTCTCCACAGTAGTCCTGCATTAGTATTTGTTCAATATTCCAATTTTTTCTGCAAACTTGGGGCTTATTGGTGTTGAGGGTAAGCAATACATAGAATCATAGAATCACAGAATGGCCTTCGTTGGGAGAGATCTTAGACATCACGTATTTCCAGCCCCCCTGCTGTGGGCAGGGACACCCTCCACTAGACCAGGTTGCTCAGAGCCCCATTCAGTCTGGCCTAGAACACTTCCAGGGATGGGACAGCCACAGCGTCACTGGGCAACCTGTGCCAGTGCCTCACCACTGGAAAATTACTTCCTAATATCTAGTCTCCACCTACTCTCTGTCAGTTTGAAGTCATTCTCCCCTTTTCTTGTAACTACATGCTCCTTCATTTTTCCTGTAGGCTCCCTTCAGGTACTGGAAGGCCATATTCAGGTCACCCCAAAGCCTTCTCTTTTCCAAGCTGAACAATCCCTATTCTCTCAGCCTTTCCTTGGTGGAGAGATGCTTCATTCCCACAGTGAACATTGTGTCCTCCTCTGGACTCAGTCCATCAGCTCCACGTCCTTGCTGTGCTGGGACTCCAGGGCTGGAGGCAGCACTTCAGATGGGGTCTCACCTGAGCAGGGCAGAGGGGCAGAATCCCCTCGCTCAGGCATTTGATTTAATTCACTCTCCTGCTGTGCCAGTAGCTGCCTCGGAACACAGTTCCTTTTAGGGCTACCATCCCTATATCCCTACTTATCCTATTATCATGGCAGCTTTGCTTCTTGCTGTACATTGGTCTGATATAGTGACGGTGAGAGTGATTCGGACAGTGTGTATCAATGTGTGTTTGGGAAAGATTTTTAAAGAGCCCTGAAGGGATTTGGGAGCCCAGCAGTAATTAATTTCTTACGGTGGCTTTGAGAATGGGATATGCAACATTCACACTTAATCATTCCTTCTTTCCGCAGCTGTTTTATTTTTTCCATGTTTTGTTGTGTGGAAAGAAAACAGTCGTCACAATTCTATCAGACTGTTAGATGGTGAGGTGGTGTTCATTTGGTAACATAGTTTTCATTGGACACAGTGAAAGACAGGAGTGTTCAGCATTTCCTAATTCTAGTCCAAGCTGGCCAAACTCACATTTGTGTGGTGGCTTGTGTTTCAGTGCTTGCTTTCACTTTAAGTGGGGAAAAAGAGAGAATGAGCATCATTTCCCAGCATTTCATGTTGTGTACTAGGATGTCATATCCTGCATACTCGCTCCTTAGCATTTTGTTATGGCACAGGTGTGAGACTCCAACCAAACGGAATGCTGCCCCAAAAACAGCGTTGAGGACCCTGATTCTTATCCTGCTGTGTGAGCATGGGGAGAGGGACCTGTGTACATAACCTGAGCTCAGACAGAAGACGGTAGATAGAAGAGATTCTAGAAAGAACCATGACCTACCCAGCTAAAACTCAAAGTATTCTGATTAGATTTAAGCATTTCTCAAGTCTGACTGTTTTTATATTTTTGTTTTGCAACAGTTCACTCAGATTTCTTTATGTCACTTCCCATTTCTCCTCTGAAGCAAGTCCTTAAAGGATCTAGCTTAGGTAGGTGCTTGCACAGCAAATGTTTCTTCCAAATCACACTGGGTGGCATTACAGGTTTGATTTCACTAAAAGGTATTGTTCCCCATCAAGTGTGGAAAGAAATGACTACTAAAAACTGAGGAAACGTTAGATTTTTTTTTTTTAGAGTTGATTTGTCACTTTCCTCATTGACTATGAACTGAATAGACTTCTAACCCTTAAAATACTTTCTCCCCCCTTTTCCTTTTTATTGCCTGGAATCTTAAGAGCTTTATCATTTGCAGTCATAAAATGAAAATATACACCAAACCCTCAAAGGGCAAGTATGAAATTAAATTATATTTGGGCAGCTGTAACCTTTTAAAACGATCAGATTCCAGTTAATGTATTTCTTCCTGTTCTGAATGCTGCCATGGTGTTTGATGGTGGGAAGCAGTCCAAAGGGCATTGGGAGATAATAAATTCACTGGAAATTTCACCCTGAGGCGAGCCTTGATACACCAAGGCTTCCATTTAGCAGGACTGACCTAAAAATCTTGTCACATCCAAAGGTCACTTAGGTTGGGGTTGGTGTGTCCCATCTATCTTTCCCTGGTGCAAAGAATGACAGCTGAGCTCCTAAACAGCCATCGGAATATGGAAGACAAGCAGCGGGGGAGAGGGAGGAAGGATAATACTGCAGACAACTTCTTAGATTTCCTGGGCCAATTCTCTAGGCCAATGAGACCTGATACTGTCTGTGGGGCTGCTTGTTGCAGCTGCTTCAGAAATGGCTACTCAGTTTAAAGAGGTTGCAGTTGACTGTGGAGGTCCAAAACAAAGGAGTCCCCGCACATCTGCAAATGCTGTGTAATCCTGCTAGGACACATTATACTATCCCTGAACATTTCCTGCTTGCTACCAGTCTTGTTAGTCAAAACAATTTACAGTTCATACAATGCCTTGCTTTCAAGGAGGGTCAAAAGTCTAAAAAAGCTATCAGTGATGACACTGGTAGGTGTCATCTATAAGAACAATGATTCTAAGGGAACAATTTGGCACTAATTATCAACAGTACTGAAAGGTAAGATATTTTCAATCTCATGAGAAAATCTGTGATGTACATCCTCTAGGACCTTGCTTATCCTAAGCTTATTAAAATCAGTATAATCCTCTCATACAGTAAATTAAAGCAAAAGGCCCTTCAGGATGACTGTTGTCTTTCAGTCAAAGTTTCTACTTCTGCAATTGAAAGCTCCAGTGGACCCTTTCTATGCTTGCAGTGTATTAAATATTAAGGTCAGGGCTTGGAGTTGCATAATAGAAGTGTATTTGAAGGACAAAGATCTAACTTACCATAATTGATCTTCCTTAATTGGGGATGAGCCCTGCAGCATATGTCTGTTGTGTCCTAGTGGTGTGAATCTCCTTCTCAAAATTCCCTAGGAGAAGGATGAGAGAGACAGACTGCCAGTCACTGCTGGGATGCAGGAGGCAAAGATTCCCTCTTCTACAGCCTGTCTTGATGGGAAAAAGAAATCGTTGTTCACTGTCCTTCTGGAACGTGGTAACGCCCCACTGTTGGAAGAAAGATACTGTGTATGGCATAAGCATTGTTCTGATGCTTTGGGAAACATTAAGTTGGAGATAAAAAATAAATTGCTGAATAAAATCTCTGTAACCTTGGACATGCGAGAAAAAATGGAATGAAATACACACGTTCCAAAATTTGCAGGATATTGACTAAGTTAGGTTTTTAACCTCCTGGGAATTTGCTGATGTCTCTCCATGAATGTCAGTAAATCAGATCCTTCTGAGGACAACTGTAAATTCTGTGTTCCTTTGCTTGTTAAAACTAAACGGAGTATAACTGTTATTTTCAGAAGTATTTCACACATTCTTACAAACATACTATATTTGAGGCAAACACAGTAAAGAAGGGCAAGATTGGCCAGCTGTCAGTGTTTGTCTTCATTTGCCTTGGGTTCACACTCTACTTTGTGTTAACATATATGTTCTCCACACAAAGCCAAAGTAATTTACAAGCACCTTTGGGGGAGTTGTATACCCTTCCCCACATGTTCTGTCCTGAAAATACAGCTCTGTGCCTTACCAGTTGGATGACTTTGAGGAAGACAAAGTCACTCTCCATCTGACTTGTATAACAAGAAAAAAGGAAATGTGCGTTTTTCATGAGATACAGAGAGGACAGATATATTTCACTTTAAAGTCAGCTGCTGACACAAAATTTTAAAAAATTACATAGACGTACTGAGCATAGACTAGCTACTTTTTTCCTATTTTTTTATTCAGGACAGTGGGATGAGAATAACCTTTAGCCATGGATGCCTAACATGTATAATTCATCTGGCATAACATGGCAAGTTCCATTCTAGTTTTTATAAAGGGTGATTAGCTCAGACTATTCCCACTTTGTGTCACTTTTCTACCATGGTTCAATTTCCTTTCTCATTTGCCTAAGCAAATCCAGTTAGTAAACTGCAAGTAATTGTGGACCATAAAGTCAGAATATTTCTGTGATGGCTGGTGGGGCATGGAGCAGCAAGACCAACTGACTCTGTATTTCTGTAGCAGTTGGAATTTGGGAAAGTCACTGAGTTGGAGTCAGTGTAGACTCTTAATTCTCTGTGTCAGTAGAGTTTTCCATCCTTTGGAAGCAGGGATATCCCATTGTGCTGGTCTCAGTGCGTTGCTTCCCTGTGTTTTCATAGCCATATTCTTTCCATTTCGTGCCAGATGACTTTGGACAATTGTCAATGATCCTGATGTTGATGTTGTTAAATACATGATAGAAATATAGATGGTGAGAATAAGGATTGCATTTAATGGCTGTGATATTGGCAAGTGCTTTTTTGCTACTTTAGATGCGGCTTTTATTGTGGTGAATATGATTACTTTGAGCAAAGGCCTGTCCTGTGCCATGGTGTTAACTGGAGAAGTTGAGAGATATTTTGCAGTTGCTGACTTTGGCAAAAACAAGGAGTATGCCTGCGTAATGGAGGACTGAACTGTTCCTTGCCTTATTCATGCTTCCCACGCTGGAGTCACAAACACTGGGTAATGTTAATACTTGTCACGGAAAAATTTAATTGGCAGAACTGTTTCATATATAAACGATAGAAGGGGGGGGCCCAGAGACCTTCCCTATTCTGGATTGTTCTGGAGTCCTTATCCCTGATAATGATAAAGGAAGGGACTGTATGGAGGGTATCATTGCTATATGGAGGGAAGCAAGGATCCCTGCTTGAAATTCCCAGTCTGGAATGGAGATAAATTTACCAGTTGCTAACTGAAGAAGCAATGAGTGCTGTTCACCCTCCCACTGCAGGGACCAGCCAGTCCTGGAGCAGCACAAAAAGGGTCAATCAAATAGGTCATACATCATCTGAGGAGGCAGATGTTAGAACATATTGTAAAGGGTTGCTGTGAGGATGGCTTGTGGAGTACAGGGGTGGGGGAGAGCAATTACCAGCAATGTTTTCTGCCATGGTTGCTGAAAATATCCAAGTTTTGAAGAAAATCTCTGAACATGGGAAATGAAAGCATTAGCATTCCATCTATGTTAGACTTGTGGGCAGAATGACAGAGGTAGAAAAGGAGTAGAAGCATGAGTTCCTCTGTAATACTCCATGTAATACAAGTCTAGGTATTATCTGTGCTTTGCCAAAGTCACTCTTAGCCTTGGAATGTGTGAGTATTTTACCTGAAAAAAAAATTACTGAGCTCCAGACTATATTAAACACAGAACTGTTAAAATAGCTTCTATTTTAGCAGTGCCCCTAATTCACACCCACACAAACACCTCCTCGCTCGTTAACCCCATCATCAGACCCAAGTAACTCATGTGAAATGAGATGGCATTGGGAATGAGGTAATGAACAAAGATTTCTGGATAATGTTATTACTTCATGATATCAGCTCTTGTTAGTGTGACTACAGTAAAAGCTTCTTGGTGTTTCCATTGCAAACTATTTGGTGCTCCCACCCCTTGTACTTTGTAGACAACTACTCAGTCAGAAGCAATTTAAAATTTGCGTTTACATCAATTTTGGCTCTTGTTTGGGTTGAAAAGAGTTTAGTGTTTTGATACTGCATTATAAAACAAAAATTTTTGGAGTTTTTCCTCCTAATCCAAATTTCCAGATGAGCAGTTTATAGATACGGATTAGCTCTTTTTATAACCCAGCCATATTATTAACAATTGAAAAATGTCTCCTAAGGTAATTTCAGTATTTAATGTTTTTGTACAAGCAGATTGGTCTTTCTGTTACAAAAAATCCATACCAAAAAATTGGTGTGAAGGGGACAATATTAAAAAAAAAAGTTGTGGAAACCAACTTTAATAAATAGGGATGGATCAGATGTACTAATGGATTATACAGCTTGTTACTAGTTAATCACTGTTAATATAGTCACTGGTTGTGGTACATGTGGCTATGTGGAATTCTTTAAGAGATAAAATTAGAGGTTGCAGCCCTGTTGCCAGTGACAGACATCCTTTTTGCCTCAATAACCAGAATTCAAAGGGATGTATTTCTGCTATCACTCTGTCTGGTCTTAAGAGCAAGATACTGAAGAGTTAAAGTAGAGAGTGGGCACTTCCATAGGGTAACCCAAGTAAACTGGAATAATCTGGGATTTAGCATCTTGTATCAGGATGGCAGTGGAGAAATGTGGAGAAGGTTGCCTTTGCCTTGATTGGATTGATGCGAAGGACAAAGCTCTCACTTGCTATGGGAACATAAGGCTCCAGCAGTTCCTGGTTATCCACACGGATTGGTGAAACCAGAAGCAGCCGTGTAAAGTTCCAAAGTTCATCCCACAGCTCTTCTCGTGCTTGGGTGATGCATAGCATGAAAGGGACATGAAAGTTAAAGACATAATTCCCTTTGGCTTTCAATCGTATTATTGTGCCTACAGCTCCTTAAACCTCAACTACAGCATGTGCCAAAAGAGGAATATTGGTGTGAGTTCCAGGCTTTTTGTGCATGGGTTGCAGTCTGGCCATCCAGTGGCACTGGACCTTACTGTCTGCAGTTTCTTGCAGTAGGAGTCAGAAACTGAATCCTGAGGGATTTCAGATGTTTTCGGAGACCACTTTGGGGGAAAAAAGTCTCTAAGAATTAAGGACTAAATTTCTTTACATGTCCTAATGGAATATGCAAAGTGTCACTCTTCCCATTACATCAGTGTAAGCATGGAAATAGTGAGATGAACCAGAAAATAGCTTCTTATGTTATTTCCTGAGAAGTTTGCCAGAGCTTCACAGAAGTTTCAGGCTCTCTGGAGTTTTATGGGCTCCATTGGAGGGGGAGTTTTACAGACCACACCCATTTTATCAGAAAATCAAAGAGTAAAAAGACTGAACAGCTACTGAGTTGTTTCTCTTATTTCATTTTGTTCAAGGGGAACTTTCGTATAATGAAGCAAACTCCAAAATAATGTCATTGAGTGCTTTCTGCTCTCTCAGCAATTTTGTTACCAAACAATGACACTCCCCTCTACATAGTCTAACATCTCCTCTTTGTAGCCTGTGCTCTCCCAAGCTCAAGCATCCCAATTAAACAAACACGCATTTGTGTTTTTAAGCATCCAAGTTATCCAGCTTCTAGCAGTGGGGTAATTTGAAGATAGGCACTCCCATGAGTTTTAAGTTGATAGGACTCCCTGTTGAGAACATTAGGAAAAGCCTAACCACAACGAAACTCAGCTGGTTTCTGGTTTGGAACATAGATTTGCTCTGACACAGTGAGGCTCATAAATATTCTAGTTCAAAATTGGGGCAATTTCTTAATTTGGATTGTGATTGGAATTACAGTTTCCCACAAGTCTAATAAGTTTGATGGACTTTTTCTGCAAGCCTTGTCTTTAATAATACCTAGAACAAAATCACTCTGTTTCAGAAGAGGGGATTCCATGTGGGTTAAGGCCAAAGGAAAGGTACATGTGAGCTGGAGCTTCCCTTAGTTCTCGTAAAATATTCTGCTTTTATGGAAAGGTGTGCTGCTGAGGTGCTCTGTACTGATACAACTTCACAACAGGATTTCATAGGATGCGGTAGGACTTGTTAGCTTTCTTCAGGACATGTGAAAGGAGATTGTAAAGCAATGAACATGAACAAAAATTACATGAGAGGTAAATTTAGTTGAACCTATTTGCAAACTTTCTGTACCACAGAAACACATAAACTGGAAAGGTAACACTGTAAGACTGACATTCTTCTTCCCCAAAATAATAACCTTGCTCTACTTTCTCCACCTCCAAAAACAAAATAAAATAAAATAAAATAAAATAAAATAAAATAAAATAAAATAAAATAAAATAAAATAAAATAACTTACACAGCTGAATAAAGATGCCATGTCACATTCTATTAGTGTTTCTTTCTAAGGAAAAACAGGGTAAAAAAATCTCTTCAGAACTATTCTAGAAATCAATTTGTTTTAGTTTAGCTCTGGGAGTAAGTGCATTTTCTTTCGCAGCTTGGATGATCTGTCCATCACTGGCCTCTGCCTTTCAATATTCTTCTTCTACCTGTACTTCCACCTTCCACTCCTGTGTTCTTTCCAGGGAGGCTTGGCATGAGGGAAGCAGCTCAAACACAGTCCTTAGCTCCCTTTAAGGCACAAACGTCACATTCTTTCCTCTCTACCCAAGCTGGAAGAGACCAGCCTTGTTTATGATGGACTGAGAGTTTGTCACTCTCTACCTCCTGCGCCTTTATGCAGACCCTGTGACCACGTAATAAACTCAGTACAAAGAGCGAATTCAGTTTTTGAGGGAGCTGAGTAGATGTCACTGAGCTCCTGTATGTGTCAGAAAAATGAGGAACCATGTTAATGTATCCCTCCAAGGACAACCGATGCAATCGTAGGATACTTCAGGTTCAAAAAGACAGTGTTAAGAGGGAAACAGATTGGAAAGAAAATGTATCTCATTTGACTGTTAATATCACAGTTAACAAATGAAGATGCACCTAGAAGGGGGGCAAAAAATATCCAAGTGTAAGTTTTTACATTTGTTTCTTTTCCCCTCCCACGAACTCTAATTTGGCAATGTCGCAGTTGCTTCTGGTAGGTGATTATCATCTCTTTACTGCCTTTAAAGAGAGACTTTAGTATTTTAGGACTCACTTTTTACCACAGCCTATCAAGAAAGAGTTTCTGGAGCAGGCTGAAGTGCTGTGGTCCACATGTACTGCAGGATACCTGTTTCACTACTTTACACCTGAAGAACAAGAGGGACAAGACACCAAGGAATCTTAGAATCATCAGTATATAAGAACTTGATACCATCATTCAAGTCAGCAAATCCATGTTCTCAAAATAAGAAATGCAGTTGACCTTAATCTTTCTACTACAAGTACTTAACATCAGGAGACACAGAGTATTCATATTTGAAGTAATTTTTTCCATATCAGTCCTGAAGCAGGCACAGAGTTTCCCTGACTTAATTCCCTGTTGAATACAACAACTTCAAATGCAAACAGAAAAATCTATAAATAAAAACTGGAGAAAGAGTTGCTTAAGGAAGTGTGTGTAAAATAGTGAAATGCCTTAATTATAGCTCAGCAATCTGAAATATATAGAACCTTATTTACAGTAATTCTGCAGGCAGTGTTTGTTTGTGACTGTGGTCACTTAATGGATAACAGTGAATGGTTATATACAGTACCAGTCAAGTACAGCAATGCAATATGAAATAAGTATTTTGTCAAACGGCCAGTCATAGAATTTTGGTCTCTCAAATGAGAAATTGTACTTACTGAAGTCAGGTGCTCTGAGCTAGTTGCCAGAAATCTGGATATATAAAAAACAAAGCTCTTGGGAAGCATACCTGTGGTAAACAAATAGGCATTAGTGAGTTTTGTCCTACAGAGTAAAATGTCTGGGCCACTTTACCGACTTCAAGCTTCTAATTTGCCAAAGCTGTACTGGAGCAGCAGTCTCCATGTGGAACCTTCATTCAAACACTTCATCTTCATTACAGAACAGTCAGCTCTATTCTGCATTACAGAATAGTTTCTGATAAAGGGAATGCCGTTTACAAACGAAATGCCCCTTGTTAAGCTGCACATGCCTGTTGTTTGTCAGTCCTCTGCATTACCACTGTATTTTACTGCATAATCCATAAGGAATACGCTGTCAAAAGTATGTCCTTACTTTTAAGAAATGCTTTTGCCATTCTTTCTAACATAAGAAGTTCCATTGGCATAAAAATAATTAGTAATAGTGGCAGCAAGAATACATTATATTCTGATACTGCACAATAAACTATAGGAATAAATTGTTGCCAGTTAATTTTTTTTAATATTTTAAAATATGTACAATATTAATTACTTTCCTCGACGGGGACACTGTTTGTCTGCAATATTTCATCCAACAGGCTTTTTCCAGAAGACATTATCAAATTTCCTCTCCAATTGCATTCCATATAGTCACTCTATTTCAATTACTGTCATATGGTGTGAACATGGTATGTATGAATATGTAGGCCACTTGGGCAGTTTTCCAGTTAAAAATCTCTTTACTTGTAAAGAGCAGGCAATCTTAAACACACAGTTTACAATGATATTTTATCACAGGGACTAACAGATCTTATTAGCCTCTGATAGGAAGTGTCTATTGATAAGTTCCTACAGTTACATCCTGTAGAAGGATTGTCTTCTTGTTAAGGCATGGGACAAAGGAGCCATGAGGTCTAGGCTCTAATCAGGAATTTCCTACAGTCTTCCTGTGCCACAAGGAGCAGTCAGTTATGTCGTGGCTGCTGGTTCTCACCTTGCTAACATTTGAGCAGCATTTATCCACTGGCAGAATTAAAGACTGCTTTTCAAGGAAAGCTGCATTTCTTCACATTTGAGGGTGTTATAGTTAGTTTTTCCAATAGAAGCTGCTATAAATACAAATAGAGTTGTACTTTAGTTAATATGTGTGTACTCTCCATCAAAATTACATCAGTTTCTAAGAAAACTCAGAGCTACCATAAATTGTACCTACATGTTTTACGCTATTCACTGTTACTGTTCTACAATTAAAGCAAGCATTGTTTTGAGTGTACTGCAGTGGAAGTCTTTATTACTTCAGAAGTAAACTTAAAGCTCATTCAGTCTTTCAGTGACCTGGATTCCAGCCTTGCTTCTGGATGCCAAGAATCCTCAGTTGGTCATACCTTGGAAGCTCCAAATGAGAAAAGAACTAGTGCATTCATCCTGGCACAGGCAAAGCAGGCCTGTTCACTACAGTGGGATTATTCTCAGGAATAAGGGCTGCAGACCTGCAGCCCTAGAGATCAGCTACCAGAATCATATTTTATGGAGACTTGTGGTTACTGATTCTAAAAGTGATGTTTGTCTAATATGAGAGAGGTGGTGGTTATAAGGCTGTGCCTGTAACTTGCTTGCAAGAAGTACATAAATGAAGCCTTGTTCTGTTTGTGAATGCTTCACAGTTTTTCTAATGAAAACTTGTTTTTCTCAATGTTTCCTTCTAAGTTGCAGGTTTTTTTAAGGCTAGAGAGACTATTATATTGTCTAGTCTGACAAAATAAGATGTAAAATACTGTTGAGCACAATAAATTTTGTTTAAAGTTCATCTTCAGGAAACACATCTGATCTTGACTGAAACATCATGAAACATTGTAATTTCTCTAGGCAGTTCCTCCAAGTGCCACCAATGCTCTCTGATTAAAAAGCAGTATATTAATTATCTGTTAACTAGCCCAGTCTTAACTTTCTAATATTTATTATTGTTCCTTGATACGTGATTTACTTATCTGTCTTCTTCCCTTAGGCTAAATGCAGAGCACAGCCAGGATGGGAGTTTTCAAAGAAAGTTAGCTGGGTTTTGAGGCCATGGGAAGGAGCAGTGCGGCTTTTCAACATTTAGTGTATCTTCTCTAGTCTCTGTGTGGTCCACAATATTGGGGTGAATTCATCCAGCTTGCTGTTTTTTGCTTGATGAATAAAGGAAACATAAATACAGACAAGGTCCTCTGCCATAGAGAGTCTCTGCAAACCTCAACACTAGGAGCAGGGCAGTTTCCTGTAGGAATTGGCAATGATAAAGGCAAATGTTAGGTAGAACAGTAATAGTTCTCAACTCTGCTCAGAATTCTATGGAACAAAACAAAACAAAATAAATCCCAAAATAAACCAAAATACTTTTAAGTGGATCTCAGGGTCTGGAGCGCCGTTGTTGTTATTATCTGAAATTAACCCAAAGTGAAAGTTGGGAAATTCACCTTGCAATGGGTTCTTTGGGCAAGTATTTATAGGAGCTTATTGTCTTTGTGTTCAAACATTGTCTCTGTTTTCTGAAAATCTCCCAGCTGATGCAAACAAGGGGCACTTAAAAGCCTTTGCTGAAGTTTGAATGTACAAATTACCGTGTCCCTTTGAAATGTTTGACTAGCAATCTTTGAAGGAAGCTCAGGCAAAGATTAAAATCTGGAATTTCTACCTTTCAAATATGTAAATTAAGAACTTTTTTTGTAGAATATCTAGCTAGCATCGCTACCAATCACTGAGTGCAGCTTTAATTCTAATTTCTGAAGCTTTTACCTATGTTGCCAGTACTTTTAAAAACCTGTCTTACAGTATGCCAAATGTTTGTTTTAAGTGCATTTCCTTTTTTTCCAACAGAAAAACCACCTGAACAGATTCAAAATTAATTCCTTTTGCCTTAATCAAAGTTTTCATGCCTTATATAAGCATAAATTTTGAGGTAAAGAAAAATGAAATTCATGTATTCTGAGTGAGTCTCATTTTATACCTTCCCCCCCAATTATGCAAAAAAACCCAAAGAACAAGGCCATTCATGTGTATATTTTTAATGACAGGTCTCAGAATGACAAAGAAATTGAAGTGTTGGATCAGTCAATAGTTCAAACACTCAGGCACAGTGGTTTGTAAATTCATCACTGTGGTATCTTCACTGAAAAACCACTTTATCAGAAACAAATTTATTGCAGTAACTGATTCAGTTCCCAGTACCACCTGTCTCTCTGTGGTTTTTTTTTAATAACAGCTCTTAATCTCCACTGTTCACTAATAAAAATATTTTAATAAGAGATAATACTGTAATCCAAATGCCTATAGGTGCTTGAATCACCTATTTCTGCCTGTGTAATTGCTAGCACTTTGTTCAACCCTTTTTAAAATTGCTATTAAATCTCATTCTCATTTTCTGTATTAATAGAACAAGAATTCATTTTTAGTGTACCCTCCAAGCAGTAATGAGCATTGTTAACATGTAACAACAATGCCCAAGGGGAAAGTTTTCAAAGCTGGCCTAACCTTAAGGCTTTGCTGTTGATGTACTACGGAGTCATCAAGCCAAGAGCTCTTAGAACTAGTCCATTTAGAGAGTTCAGCTGAATATTTCTGCTTAATATATTGGAAGAATTATAAATGGTTTAGGTGGTGACCTAAGGGAGAAAGAGGATTTTTTGTTTAATACTTTAAGAATAAAGGGGCAGCATTAAAAAATTAACAGTACCTCCTGCTTATTTAAAAGTGTATCAAATTGTGCTTTTGTTCTGATGAGTTTGCTTCCATACAGATTTTCATAAGAGGTTAATGAGAAAACATTAACAAGGCATGCAGTATTGCACATGGGCAGGGGAGCTGAAACATAGTCATTTAGTTATAAACAAACAATAGATGTTACATTTTAATTGCTTTTTCAGACGCCTAGTTCTGCCTTCTCGAAGAAGTATTATTTATCTTTTCTAATTCAGAATATTATCCTTGTTCATTATGTATAGCAAAAATAAACCTGCCTAAAGCAGTAGTGCTTCACTGATTGCAGCTGAATGCCTTGGTCACAATAAACCAGTCAAGACCCTATAGCTAAAAAGTCCTGTATGAGGTGAAGGAAAATGACCTCCTGGAGTGCTAGAATTTGACATTGAGTACTTTGGTTAGCTGATGGTGGTGGAAATGGCTTGGCCAGTCTCTGCTTGGGGTTAAAAATAAGAGGCTCAAACCCAGTGTATTACAGGAGTGATACAGAATAGCATCACTTTCCTTGCACTTTCTGGGGTCTTGGTTTCATTACTGTGTAGGATATAAGGGCACATTTTAGATGATAGTGGAATATTTCTACAGAGATCTGTTAATTGTTCCAAAATCTGAAGCCAGTATGGAAAGCAGGGGTAGAAATGTTCTTTCGTTGGAGTTCAGTTTGGCTATGAAATGAATGCGTAAATTATTGTACTTCAGCCATCTTGTTTCACAGCACTTGGTCACACTATTGCCTTTTCCTTGGGTATAAGCTAAAGATCATCATGTGCTGAAATATGTACATGTGGATAGACCAGTTCAATAACGCAAAAGCTCAAAACCAGTGAAAGTCTAAGAAATGTGCTGCATGTTGTGTATTTCGTCCCGTTTTTTGAAATGGGAGGATGATATAGGAGCAATCTTACTGGTTAAATAGGTTTCAGACCCGTGCAATTTCATAA
Source organism: Orthonyx spaldingii (assembly GCA_013397795.1). Classification (NCBI taxonomy): domain Eukaryota; kingdom Metazoa; phylum Chordata; class Aves; order Passeriformes; family Orthonychidae; genus Orthonyx; species Orthonyx spaldingii. Next base: position 774,706 of record VZTJ01005057.1, read on the forward strand.
ACTCATGCTTTTCATTTTAGAGCTGGGCCTGATACTACTTTTTCTATAGAATAGTTGGCTTGTGTTGCAGACAGAGACTTTTAAGAGAGGACTCTAACAAGGGACCTCTTATGAAATTTTATTTAATGTTTGGTTTTAATGCTCAAAATAAATCAAATTGAGGTAAGATGTTGAATCTGATAACAGAAGGACAGAAGGTTTTACAAAGCATGAATGAAGGCTTTATAGATTTTCTTTCACCCCTCCTTCCAGGTTACTCCACACCATGCTGTGTGTTTCATTCTCTTCAGGTATGTCTGTCACTGAAGTGAGAATAAGGCATACATTTGAAATTATATATATTTCATTTTTCACCTGAAAATAGGGCTTTCTCCTGGGCTGTTGCATAGAAAAATTCATTCACAGTGCTTATGTAGTCTTTGCATGCATTGTCAGAAAGGTGGCTGATGACAGTACTATGAGGAGGAACTGGCCACTACAAGGTGTAAGATGTGCAGATTTTTGGACACCATGTTGTGCGTGTATTTCATGTAGTTTAGTTCTTGTGATTCCATATTTGGACAAAAATTCATGTGGAAAAGTGTTCCCCTCACAGAAATTTCTGTAAGCTCAGTCCTTAGCAGGCCCTGTAGGGCCTGTCTGGAATCTCCAGTTGGCTCGGGACTGCCAAGTGTCCAAACTGACTGTGTTATTGTTACCCTTACGTGTGGACTAGACTTGTTCTCCGATATCTAATCTATAGATTAGCAGCAAGCTTGAACCTTTCCTGCCTAATGGCCATTTGACTTTCTTTTGTCTTTTTCCCATAGTTGCCTAAATTTGTTCTGTCGTTTTTTTCACCGGGGAGCAAAAGAAAAGGAAAAGCTTTCCCTACATCTGCTCTGTCACCTCCAGAGTCCTGTTATGTTTGAGCTGTTCCCTAGTCATGTATCCTGTTTCTTTAACAACCATTGCCCCTCTGATATATTAATTCATACATAATGCTGGCTTGGGTTTCCTTGAACTGCCTGCTGTAGTTCTTCCCTAGTTCACAGAGACCTTGTTCTTTTCTCCCTGCAGAATTTGGGCTTCTTTAGAAAGAATGAATAGATATGAGCTTCAACTGATAAATACATGCATTTGAATCTGTGTCTTATTTGGGACTGGATTGTTTTTGAAGACTTTATATGTAGTTGATTTGCATCTATTTGGCTCAGACTCGCTGGGGGTAACACATAGAATAAATGAATAAATAAATCTGCGGAAAAAGCAAAAAGAGAGCAGATGAATGAATGGATGATAGGGAAAGAGAGGGAGACTAAACAGGATGGGATGTATAAAAGGTGATTAAGAAGTACAGAAAAATAAGGATTGAGCAGTGATCCAAGTAGAGACAAGAAATAAAAAAGATTCAAAACTGAAAATAATAGAGAGTCTAAAAAGAATAGAGTGAAAAAGGAAAGTAGGAATTTGGTGTCCAATTACACTTAAAAGAGCAGTGGGCTACTTTTAACTGTTTGAAAGTGCCAGGACTGTGCATCAGCAAAGGGAAGGGTTTGTACAGGGAGTCATGGGGCGATGCCCAGGGTTGTGCAAGATTCAGAGCAGTAAGTCTTGCCCATTCCATCGAGTTAAGGGCTTATGTACTGTGAGCTCATATTAGCAATGTCTCTGCACCTTTTTGCACAGATCCGTGTGGAATAATCATGTAATGAATCCTCATTTTCCTCTTTCAGACTTTCTGGTGTGAGTTGGCATTTCTTTGTGCTCTCCAATCTGACCTGTGTTCTTCTGTCAGCATATAAAATTAACTGAGAAACAACAGTGAAATAACTAAGCACTACCAGCAAGACTTCGTAGACTTAGTTGTATTGAAGCCACCCTGTTCTCTCACATCCAGTTCCATATTTCTGCATGTTATCCCTTGTCATATTTCATCTCAGAAGCTCTGTTAGCACCTGCAGGTAGAGGGTATCTTTGTTCAGTGTTGCACATGCACTGCACAGCACTAGTCACGCACACAGCACTAGTGTGAGTCCTGGAAAAAGATGCTGGGGCTGAGGAGGGAAAGCCTTTGTTAGTACATTCCTGGTCTCTTAGGCTCCTGACTTGGGAATTCCTCCCTGTTCACAAAGCAGCAGCAATTGTTGCTTCTCCTGCCTACCAAGTTTATTTTCTCCATGTTTTATTAGGAGGTCAGGGGAGCCTCCAGGCACTGCTAGTTTGCCTGCTTTCTAACTGCTTTTGACCTCTGTCTCTCAAACTCTTACTGTGGTGCTTAAATTTAAACAGATGACTGTAATTATAAGTATTCACATGTTAATAATAAAATATGTGTTTAAAGTACCTTACTGGTTTAGTTTTGAAGAGAAAAACATTTCCACTCTGTGTCTGCATTGCATCTATCACAGAAAGGGTTCTTAGAATTAATTTGGGCTTCAATAGTTAATGGACAGTACTTAACCACTGATATGTGTATATTTATATTGAGTCTAGTGGCTCCCTACAACTGAACTGAGAGCGGACTCTCACAGTAATTACTAAATAAAATTTTGACATTCCCTGTCCCAAACACCTTACAGCCTGGGAAAACAGGGAAAACATGGCAAATAAAATAAAGAAACATAAAATGGTAGCACAGAGACCATCATATCAAACAGCATATGAGTTTCGCAGGGGTTGATGCATATTACTGGTGGAAATGCTTTTATGCCTGTCTCCTCTCAGGAAAGGAAAGATTGTCCAGTAGCTCAGGCAAACCATGAGGATTAGCTTCTGTTCCCTGTTTTGAATCCCTGGACACACAGGGAAGCTGGGACACTTCTCATGGTGATGTCTCTCATTCATCCCTGGAGGAATGAGTCACAGAAATGAAGATGACAATTCATGTCTTGAAGCATACATGTGCTAAATAAAAAATACCCATTGGAAGGAAAATACATCTTTTGCAGTACGAGAAGTTTTGGGAAGAGTATTTATCTATTTATTTATTGGTGATGTCTCTCCTGTCTTCCCCCTCACACCAATTTTTTCTTTTTTTTCTTTTTTTTTGTTGTGTTTTTCTAGCAGTTGTATGCTGCCCAACTTGCTGCGATGCAAGTGTCTCCGGGAGGCAAGATTCCTGGCATTCCCCAGGGGAACCTTGGTGCTGCTGTGTCCCCTACCAGCATCCACACAGACAAGAGCACAAACAGCCCTCCACCCAAAAGCAAGGTACTGTACCAGGCCTGTGCCTCTCAGTTGCAGGCAGCTTTTTGTTCCCAGGATGCCTCCCTGAAATAGGAGGATATTGTTGCAAAACAACTAGGAAGAATTTAGCTAAGGAATGCAAGGAGAAAGCAGTCCTATTTAGGTGACAGCAAGAGCTTGATAAAAATGTGTCCTTCCTTTTTGTTAGTGCCCTCTAGCATGCTGTCCATGTCCTTTATCACGTCAGGAGAGATTCCTTGAATTGACAGTAGTGTCTTGTTTTTACCCTAACAGTAAAGCAGCACAGATTAAAAATAACCAGACAAATAAATAATACCATTGTCAGCTCAGCGAGATACATGTTCAGAGAATAAAAGACATGGCTTGAAATCAGTAGCTGCGGTGTTGATGAATCAAGCTCCAGGTTGTCTCTTCTCTCTCTCCTTAGTGTAGACTTTCTGACTTCCTCTAGCTGTTCCTTGGCTTGGCCTCTTAGAGCAAGAAATCACAAAGCTGGGCAGTGCTTAATGGTAGATTGTTGGGTTTGGGTTTTTTTGAAAAGTGTTTGGTTAGCAAGTTTGTGCATTTTACAAGGGGGGGTTTGTGTGTGGCTGGCAGCTTGTGAGATCTCCTACACTTAAAATCTCAGTGTTGATTTTGCTTCTCCTGTGCAGCAGGAGAATTTCTGATGACATCTAAGGGGCACAGTGTGTATTTTGTGGCAATTGTAGGATTACAAGGCCTGCCATATCTGCTGGTAACATCAAGCATAACCATTTTTAACTGGTGGCTGTCAAGATCAGCTCTGTTCTCTCCTGTGTTTTATTGCTTTTTCATATGTTTAGGTGTTCCAGTGCCTTTGGCTTGCAGTTCCATAGGAGACAAACAAAACTTACTTTGCAGAGTGGGGGGAAGAAAATAAACTAAATAAGTGGGCCAAAAGGAATGGAAGGGGGCTCCAAAAGGCTGTAAAACTGTGCAGTGTAAGCCCTGTGCTGCGTGCTGTTTTCAATCTGCTGTGTGCCAGTTGGAGGCTCCGAGAGAGCGCGAGAGAAAGAGAAGGGATAATGCTGAGAAATGATAGAGTGGCTGTGACCTCCAAGCTCAGCCTGGAAATCCAAGACATTGATTTCACTTAGCATTCCTGCTGAGAAATCCGGCGGAGTTCAGTTGTAATAAAAGAACAAGATTCTGTTCTAATGGTAATGGCGTATGACAGACATATCACTTTGTCTCTCCTCAGCACCAGAGAGATGGGAATTGGAGAAAGGTCACCTGACCTGCCTGAGCTGTTGTGCAAGTGCTGTTCTGAGCTTTGAACCCCAGCCTGGGAGCACAATTATTTATAATACTAAACGATAAAGAAACCTTTATAGAGGCTACAGTAATTAGAATAAAGCTTACACAATGGTGCAGTGGCCTGGCTCAGAAAACACACTGGCAAATCCATCACAATGGCAGAAACTGAAGCTTATGTGTTGGAACTAAACACCTTCGTTTGTGTCTGTGTGGACCTTTCTTCGCTATTTCAAAGCTTGTTTGTGTTCAACAGCTCCAAAAGTTTCTTTTGTTTGCTGATTTTTGTTTTTTATATTTAATTCTTCTAACTGTTGTCAGGGAATATCTGTCTTGAGTTTCACAGTCATTTTTAAAATCTTTTTTTTTAAATCCCCGTTAGCAATTTGGTTCCTGAAGTTAGTTTGTGGTGATCTTTCTCACTCTCACTGTACATCAGACCTCCACAGATGAATAGTTAATGCCTTAGACAAGCTTTCAAAAGATGCTGTTTGCTGAATGTCTGTTTTCAGCCCGGAGTTTACACTGGCACAGCTTTGGTAATACGCTCAAGTGTTTGGAGACAAGAAGACAGCCTTACCTGAGACTGTGTCAAGCTACTGGCAAACATCTAGGTCACTTCTGAAAAGCTGTGGCTTTTTCTTCTCCTGTGTGGTGTTAAAGTTAGTGTGCTGCTCTTTGCAAGGATTCTTCAAAGTCAGCCTCAGCAGCAGATGGAACAACTGTTGGCTCTAGAAATGCTGAGAAGCATCAGGGGGAGTTTGCCAAGGATCATCCTTTAAATCTAGTAAGATTTGAAAACATCCCTGAAACTCCTCTAAGACCTTGGCAACTCTTGATTTTGGCAAACCTTTTATCAGTGGCCCTCACCAGTGTTTGAACACTGTGCTGGACAGACTACCCTGGCATCTCCTGTCATCTTGCTCGCCTTTCAGCAGATGTGACCTGGAACAGTCAAATTCACTTCCGAGGGTTCTGTACTGTAACTTTTAGGAAGCCATGAAGTAGAGATGCCATTATGCTACGCTGCACACATTCTGTCAAGTTTTGGTTAGGAAACTGAGCTGGTGTCGTACATTCTTCCAAGAAGAAATCCGTGCCAGAAAAACTGATTTAAGAAACAGAGCTAGTGGAGCCTGTCCAAAAGAAAAACGCGTGTGTCTTGCGGAAATGGATTTTAACACAGCTTCTTCTTGAGCAGTTTTAAAAACAGCCGGTATGCTAATCATACCATTCAAATTTACCAAGGCCTCCTCCACAACCCGTTTGAAAGGCAACTATCTTTGAAGTTTGCCAAATTGTGCTGGATTTCCAAAGTCTGTCTTAAGCACATTTTGCCTTTGATCATGTAAATGCTTGCATGCTGCTCTGTTGGGTATTCAAGGTGGTTGCAGGCTCCCAAGTAAGTAGGAGAGAAGAGGCAGAGGTGCAGTTAAGGACTAGGCAGAATAACTTTCCAGCCCATCTCATGATTCACTTCAAGCCTCTTTCCTGTACAGGGCCATGCACGAGATAAAATGAAGCAGTGTTGTAGACAATATGTTTATCTGAACCTCTGCCATGGTACCAGGACTCTCACCTGATAGCTCCAGTGTTCACTAGCTTCAGATGAGGTGCTTTACACCCTTGAGTAAGGACAGCAACTTCACCCTCACTTGTAAATGGTCAAGGCCCTGTTCATTCCTGCCTTTGTTTCTTGCTTTTTGTGTGGCATGGATAAATATAGCATCTAGTGCCTGCATGCTGCACTGTTCTAGCCCTTTTCATGTAACCTTCCAAATGCAGTAATTCTGGAGTGAATTTTCAATGTAGCTTGTAAATGTAGCTAAAGGATTGCCCATATTTAATGGAACACAGTGTATTTTCTGTAGCATCTGCTGTAAAACAGAAGCAATTCAATGTGAAATGTGACAGGAGAGAATTCCTGGGCACTTTTCTTTTAACCTTGTTATGACCCTAGCCCTAACCCTACTCACAGTTGTGTCTCCATCAATGACAAGAGCACACAGATTGTCCAAATCAATTTTTTTGTTGTTTTTTTCAAATACTTCTGGCAGTGATGTTACCATTTGCTCAGCAGTAGCACCTGGGAGTTGTGACAAGGAGAGGAAATGTGTTTCAGACAAGCCAGAAAAAGCACTAAGCAGCTGGATATACACAATCAGATTCTCCTCAGCTGCAATATTCAGACAAGTATCGATCGGAATCTTTAACTAAAGAGGATGCTTTAATTTCACATTATTTGATCACCAAAATGAACACTTCTGATGGAATTTTCTTCATGTCACCTATAGGCAACAGTTAAGTGGCCTTTGAAAGTTTTAGTGCTTGCACAGATTGGCCTTAAGATTGCCAGAGTCTCTCCAGAACTTCTTCCATTTTTGTGGAGTGTCTGCTGATGGTGCTACAGTTGCTGCCACATGCACCAGCTGTGTCTTGCATCCTGGTTATGGTATGTGAAGGACAGAAAGAGGGAGCAAGGTGTGCTTGCTCCATTCTCATCCAGGGAAGGTCAGGGAACTACAGCCAAGTCATTGTTGACTTTCTTATCAAATCCATGTGAGATCAGGGAAAAAATAGAGAATAAGAGCCTTTGGAAATTGCCATTTTAATTCCGGCACACCATAGGCTATGCTATTCGGAAAAATAAGTAAACTGTGGGGAGCTGGTTGTGGATTTTCCTGTCCCAGTCAAAACTGATGACAGAACTACGTAGTTTCAGTAGGAAAGCTTTCTTAACTCAGTATAAAAATATAGTGGGGAAAAAAAAAGGAAAACATCTGAAGGAAAGAAGAAAGAAAAAGCCCCTAAAACAGTAAAAAGACCCATAAAACACATCTGTATGATATTTCTGATTCTACTTCAGGCAAATTGTTGACTTGAACTTCATTTTAGATGACTACCCTAAGCAGCCCTATTAAGTCAGGTGCGTTTGTCTCCCTTTCTCTCATTTCTCCCTTTCATAAGATGGTGCAGAATGTGGAATTTTATCCTGGGGAGATCGTGGGGAAAACATTGGTCTCCATTATGTGCACAGCTGCATCAGCTAACTTGCCACATCACTCTGTGACTATGGCAGAAACCTGGCTGAAAAGTGGACACAGAGATTCCTTGTACCCTCAGAGCTGCCATTTTTGAGCATTAAAATGGCTGTGTACAGGTGATCAAAGGGCATGACTGTGTTGTGTGGGGCCAAATTCTTATCCCTGAAGGGTAGAGAATTGGAGCCTATGGCACATGTTAGGCCCCATATACTAGTGGCAGTCCTTGTCTTCCTTACTGGTTGGAGAACTCAGCAGGTGCTGAATGCCTGTCCAAGCAACAGGAAATTAAGGCATCCTTATTTTCATTAGAGTACTGAGGTATTTTAGAGTGAAGGACAACAGCTCTCATTAAAGTGGTGTAAGACACAGCATCCCTGATTAAACACTGAGGCCATATTTACAGAAGTTGTATCACCAACATTTGCAAGCTCTTGTATATTTGAGAGTTTCCAGGCTGGACATGATTCTTCACATGCCACTGATTTAAAAAAAAATCCTTGCTAAATTAATCTATTAAGCTTTTCAGCACCGGAATAACAATTAGCACTAGAATATTATACATCAGTACATCCAAAACATTTTTCAGTGATTGCATTTCCCAATCCCCTTGCCAGTGCATCAAACAGGTCAGAAATAGCTATAAGATAATCAAGGCAAAGTTTACAGTACAGATGCAAAGATGAGTAGGGCGCTGTAAACTGAGACCTTATCTGTGCTGTGCTCTTCCTTCAGTATCCCTGTCCATTCTTGTAGTTAATAATGTCTTTACCTGGAAACCCTTCTCATTTGCTGCCCTGCTTTTCATCCCAAATAGTAAAATGTGGAGTTGGTGACGGAATCTTTGAAGTTGTTTTATGTCGCAGCGAGCGGATGTCGAAACACGGGAAGGCCAAGGGTCAAGTCATAAAAGATCCCATTTATTAATTAAATTCAGCTTTTATATACAAAATGGATTCCCACCTGATTGGTCACTCATTGAACGCCCCCCATAGCAATTGGCTACCTTGATTCATGAGAGTTTCACTACCTTTATCTTAGTTTATATAAACAAATACATTCTTTCTCACGAGAAAGAGGTTTCTGTGCTGTGACAGTTTTCCTCTTCCTTGCTCTTCTTCCTATACATGACATGCAGGCGTATCAACAATGACTTTTTAAACCATTTGCTGGAGCACAATGAAATGATGGGTATTAATGGAACTCCTTCAGGTGCTTTTCTAAAATAGCGAATGTGTTCCAAGCAATAAAAGCAATGTTAATAGCAGTATCTAAACAGCAGCAGCAGTAGTAGGGACTTGCACAGCATTCTGCCTGGCTAACACCCCTCCTTACTTGCCTAAAAATAAATTGGATACATGGAGGGGCTCCTATGATGCTTTTTCAGATTAACTGTCCACAGCTCTTGTTTCCTGATGTCATGTCTCTCTGGCAGGAGCATCTTGCAAGCAGAGTTGCCAGGCAGTCAACCCTTGTCGGGCTCAGCTGGCACTTTTTATAAATGAAAACTCAGAAGAAAATATAACAAAAAGTGGGGCGGGGGGAATCCTCCAAAATCTTTGATCACAAAACAAAAGCGAGGTACACAAATCAAGCAAGACTTCTTTATTCCTGAAAGAGAGGTCCTCAGAAATCAGACAGGGAACAACAGTGGTGTAAAGCAAAGCGGTGAAAAACAAGCACTGTGCCCTTACTAGTCCACTGCTGTTCTGTGCTGCTAATGCCTTTTATATCTGGTATAAATAAATAAAATTGGTGGGGTGGGTAGCAGGTAGTAGTTCTCATTACTTTTGCTTAAATGATCCACATCATTGGCTTCATACTGAACACCAAGGTATTCCAGCAGACACTGTGATTTTCAAGAGGCTATTACTAAAATCAGGTTCAGTTCCAGAATCCCTCAGTCTTTAGGAGTGCTGGCATCTGGCATTTAGTTTCTGCTCACTGTCTTACCCTGTTACTTAGAAATACCTGAGCATTAACTTTCCAAAAGCTTTTTGACAGAACTGGCCATCTTCTGTCAGTTGGAACAAAGAGTTTGAATGAGAAAGAGCAAGAAGAGACTGGATTAGTCCCAAATAAGAAAACAGTGTCACCAAGTCAGGTGTTTTTTAATGCCACTGAGAGAGCTGTTGAGATGATGTTGCCAGTTGGCCACAAAGTCCTAAAAATAGCAGTAAAAGGGCTTTAGAAGAGTGTGCAATCTGGAGCTGCGTAATGAAACAGAGAAAAAATTTGATTTTTCTGGTTGCAGTGGTTTTTGCTGATACTCCTAACATTTGGGTGGCCTTGGTCTATGGGGAGAGTTGAAAAATATTTGGAAGAAGGTCTTCATGCTGAAGAAAGGGAACCAGCCATGAGGAGAAATACATGGCTTTCAGCTTGGGATATATCACTCTTCACTGAGGGCTGCTGAGTGTAGCAGCACTGAAAAGATGAGGGACCAATATTAGCTCAAAGTTAAATATAGATAACAAACCAGGAAGTTATGCCAATATCAGATTAATGTATCATTTCCTTCAGAATATGAAATTCTTATTAAAGTAAAGGTCATCCTTTATTCCAGAAATATTTTTTTTAGACTCGGAGCTGTTAAGAGTCTCTAAATCAAGGGATGTGTTTATTCCAGGAGCACAGGCTTGTGCAAGTGATAGTAGCGTGGCAATGTACTTATTTCATGGATTAGGAGAGAGCTTGAAATGGAACAGAAAACAATCACTCTCCCAGATACTTCTGGAAAGGCAGGTACTTCACATCAGGAATTAAATCTTCCCTTTTTCAGCATCAGATTAAGTGTTTGAGTATTTCATTGTGTGTGTTAATAGTAAAAAAAAAAAAGTGCAGAGGCTGTGTTGGCAGGCCTGTGTAGTAGACAGCAGTGTAGCCACCTTTTACCAAATGTAGAACTCCTTTTCAACATAGAAAGGGAATTCTGAGGTGATTGAATCAAGTTCTAGTGTGATCAGTCTGTCAGCTTCCAGGAACTGCTTGTTTTGTCTGCAGAAGGCTGGTTTGTATCCACGCTACATGCTAGATTTGAAATTAGCTCCTCTTGACATGTTCTGACAGAATGCAATTCAAACTAAGCAGCAACAAAATACATTTTGCAGTAAGTATTCCTGTACCCACAGCTGAATGATAATCATGTAACAAGGGGGCTCCAAAAATATTTTAATCTGAAACATTTTAATCTCTAATCCCTGGTAGCTGTGGATATCTGAAGGGAAGCAAAATTTAGCAGCAGAGTGGAAAAATCTGTTTTATTTTCAAATTCAACAAGACAGTTTCTTTTAGATTATTATTAAGTTTAGATTTATATGAAGTGCGTGGCAACTATTTCATTGAAGTTTCTCAGAACTACACATTTGTTGTACAGAGTGCAGTTTGAATTGCTCAGTGTAAAACGAGCTGTTGCCAAAGAGGGATTCAGAGATATTATGTGGAAAGCATCACCTTAGAGTACACATATTTTTCAAAGCAGTGTGGCTACGTGTTGAGATTTTATAATGGATAGTTTCCTTAAGGTCCTAGGTCCTGCAGTCTTGTGAGTATGTAAGAGTCTCATTTAAACAAAAAGCTTCATGTTGTCATGCCTGAAACTTAGAGATTGGTATAAATGTATCTCAAAGGCTTAGAAAGCAGCTAAGAAAATTAATCTATGAGTTACTCTTTTATTCAAGTGGGATTAATTTTGAGTCTCAAATCATAGAAGATTTCATGTTGAGAATTCTGCTAAGGCATAAATACTTCATGGCAGAATTAAACTTTTTACTGTAGAATCTCCCAGTAAAAGTGCTTCAGTAATATCCAGAGAGAACATTCAGGAGTATCCAAAGAACATCTAAGGCAGACAAGCTGATGTACTTTGGATTTTTGTGTAATTTTACAGGATTTAACATATGAAACCGGTTTAAAATTTCAGTCTTGATCATGTGTCTTTATCCATTAATGCTGTCAGACTGTGAATTCAAATGTGTACTTTTCATGATAATGAATTAGTTCAGTTTCTGTTTGTTTCATTTCAAGTTGCTACATTTTTCCCTGCTGCTTTTAAAGACAAGAACTGGTAAAAAAATATTAGGAGAAAAGTGTTTCATGAAGGATTTCTGAGTATCTTGACACACGGAGTGCATGGAGGGGAAGGCCATGTCTCTAATGGGAACAGTGCAGAGAAAGTTTTTCAATTTCGAATCATGACATTACAGAAGTATTGTAACTTTTGAGTTATTTCATAAGTTGTTAGTGTTCCTTCAACCTTTTTGAGTGGCTGTGCCGGCACCTGCTTGTGGATTTGAAGCAAGGGGCCTGTGTGTGTATGTGGAGATGAAGCACAGGGGTTTGTCACAGGCTCTCAGCTGACGTGACGGGCAGTGACATCTCACGTCATGGATCAGCCACATCGTGTTATGTGACTTCCAGCTAACACGACACAGCAGGAGCTGCACAGTGACAAACACAACCCAACATGACATATCCATGGGAAAATTGGCACAAAAAGCTTTCTAAAGTTGAGTTTCAGGGGTGCATTTATTCATCTCCAGAATGCTCCAGAGAAAGCTGTGAGGCAGTGTACCGGAAAAGGGAGCAATACAGTGACAGGATTAGTAAAGCAGCTTTAATTCAGTGTACAATCAGGAAGAAAACATATGTATGTAGCAATTCTGCAGAGTGTGTTTGTTGTGTGGGTTCTTGTGAAGTTCTTTCTTTCGAAAGGTAGCTGTCTCAGGGAGAGCAGTCATTCCAGGTCACTGATTATTTTTATCTTTAGCCATGCTAAGAGCTGTATAGGCTTCAGGTTACAGCTGTAAGTTAATATATTTTAAATTTAGCTTGTTGGTTGCCTCGGTGAATCTTGAGCTCTGCTAATCTAAACTCTTGGCTTTTTTCTGCTTTGCTTGCAGGTTAGAATGAGCCTTTTTTGTGCTTATTTCCAATATTCTTAGTCTTCTCTGAAATGATCTTCTTTCCTTTTCTGGGTATTCTCATCCTAGTTTCAAATGTCCACAGAAAATAGAGTCTGCATTTAAAACTGCAAGATAAATTAATTTATTTGCTTATTATTTGTCATAGATGAGTGGATAGCCTGTACTTCCAACATTTTCTGTAAAGGCACAGACCAAATTTGGGGTCAGGAAGATTCAACACATACATACACATGGAACTTATGCACACTCACACACACAGACCAATGTTGAGGTTAAAAGCAATCTCACATTTTGACAATTCTCAGCGGTTTTGCCAGCATAACATCTGAAATTTCAAATTGATGCAGTATGTCCTGCTACTGCTTTTCTTGTGCTGTTGTTCCTCACCCCCAAACGATTGTGGTTCAGTGCTGGGTGGAAGGATTCCCATAATGGTGTCTTCCGGGACTCACTTTGTAAATCACTCCGGGCTCAAGCAGAGCAAAATAATGGTATATAAATACATGTTATTACTGGTGAAGAGATAAAATTATCTTATGCTTACCAAGTGTCCCAGTGTCTTGTCTTGATGATAATTAACTGGTGATATACACGCTCAGTCAGTGCTCTAGGATTTGTGCCCAGAATAAGTCACGGAAACATAGCAGCTTCATTATGGAAGAAAAGGATAAAGGGGGCTTCTTCTTTCTTTTTTTTTTTTTTTTCTTCTTCTGGATAAGATATAAAAACTGCCCAGAGCTGGCCCTGTTCAGAAAAAGCGAATCAATCTCTTCGAATTCTTTTTTTAAGATGTCAACTTCCCTCTCATACACTTCTGTGAAGACAAAGAATGTCTTAACATCTGTATTGAAGTCACCATTAAAATAAAAGGAGATCTGTAGACATCAGCTGTAAATCATCAAGAAATAGCTTGTGGGTAACCTTTGACACAGTTGAACCTACTTGAAATGAGCTAGAGCTGAATTCACTGCCTTCAGTGAAGCCAGTAGGTGGACTAAAGGTCTCCTCTCGCTCTCTCGCTCTCTCTCTCTTTCCATCTCTTACAGTGTTAGCTTCTGGGAGGTGAAAGTATTCTGGCTGAGCGATGGAAATGCATTTGAGTGTGTTCTTAAATAGACATTTGTTTTATGTCTGAAAAGAATAGGTTGGTCTTAATACTGTGGTACTGGGGGATTTGAAAGGTATTTTGTGAGGCAGTTGTCTTCTTTCAGCTTTACAAAAACTATTTTAACCAATTGTTTAGGTTTGAGGAACAGCATGGAGTAGCTATTGTGTGTGGATGCATGCGTGTTCTCCAGAATTAACAGGGAAATGGCAGATAAAAATCTGTCTAATTTAACATAATAGAATTTTGGCATTCCTATGATCTGACTTCAAATTCCTGCTGAGTTTCTACAGTGTAACAAAAATACTAGTTTGCAGTTGTTAATTTTAATTTCTAAGATGCAAGGTTTTAAAAAGAGCTGAAAGTATTCAGCATCTCATGGGGACAAACTATGAGTCTTACTAATGAATCCAGCAATTAGTGGTTCATTGTGCCTGCCAGCAATTTGGCCCCAATACTGGTCCTGATGGTGATTTCATTTCTGCTGGTGTGAATCAGGAATAGGATCTGAAGTCTGTGCACCAAGGGGGGCTGAATATTTCTTCAGCACTCCTCCGCTTGTATTCTGCATTCAGCAGCAAATAATAATAAAAATAGGTAGGATCAATATGTATATATAGAGATATAGATAGACCTATAAACATATAACATCAATAGTACTTACTAAACTTAAAGAGTTGCAGATGGTGGTGTCCCCATGCAGTTTCATAAACATCTGATGTATGCCCAGTTTGCATAGAATAAACCCTTTTCATAGGTGAAAGGTTGTATTGTCTCCAATTTTGTAAGAGAACTGAGACAAAGAGGTGGCCCTTTGCTTTCTGTAGCCATGTGCTCATGTGCTAAGCACTACAATTTATACTTGGTGATATTTTATGCTAAGTTCACAAAGATGGTCGTGACCATCTACAGAAGGTTAGATAAGGAGTGGCTCACTCCACGGAGAAAGTTTGTTGGAAAGTCAGGAACTGAACCCGAGTCTCTTTGGCATGACCTAAGGAATCAGCAATTAAAAAAAGGCATGACTGCAACAATTCCCAACCATTCCCAACAGGTGTTCTCTCAAGTAGTTGACCCCACATATGGGATCATGGATGTGGTATAAATATTAAACAAATTCTTCTATGAGTGCAGTACTTAATGAAGGAGCATGTGTTGGCTTTGAACATTCCCTACAGTGCCTTAAACTCCCTCCAGCTTCTGTAACTGCTGAATTAGGTTTCATCTTGCTGCTAAAAGGAGGTGAAACGTAAAGATACTCAGCAAGACCGAGTTGTAAAATTGTTTTGATTTTAGTGATCTGGGATGTTGTTAATAGCATGCAAGCATTAAAGACAGATGAGCTTTGTGTTGATAGTTTTCCTTTGAAAAGCTATTAGTTGGAAAAACAAATTGTCAAGCAGGTCATATTTACAGTTGCAAAATATATTTTGACATTTTTGTTGCAGTTGTGTGTATCTATAAATAAATACAGTGTATATTATCTTTGTACTACATATTTGTAGGGCTGTGCTTGCTGCCTCCCTTAGTGAAAAATCTACCTAGGCTACATAGAGATATCCAAAGTCAAGGAAAGCACAGGTGTTTTTTGAAAAGGAATTTCTTAGCCCCCTGCCAGTTGTCCAAGCTGTTTGAAATCCCTTTTCTTTCAAGGTCTTTGGACTTGTTCTAAAGTTTTCAACAGCTGGGTTTTCGGGAGTTTATTTGTTGGGTTTTTTGTGATTTCTTTTGTGGTTTGTTTTTTTTGTTTTGGTTTGGTTTGGTTTGGTTTTTTTGTTTGCTTGCATTTTTTGTTGTTGCTTTTATTGTTTTTGTTGTTGTTGTTTTGTCTTTTTTTCCCCTGCATCTTCGTAACTATGCATCATCTTTGCCTCTCCTGTCTGACCACAGCAGGAGGAGGGGTCTGTTGCTAATTTGTTTTGATATGGTTTGCTTTGGTCTGTATTCTTTTTGAAATTAATTCCTTTTGCAGGTGTGGGGTTAGAGGTGGTGGTGTGCTCCCAGTGAAGGTGCCATCCACCACAGAGAGGAGGTGGGAGGCTTTGATCAGTGTGGCTTCTGTTTTCCTGTTGTTCATTTAAAATGTACCAGTTCGTAATGCTTTTTGGCTTTGCAGGTCCTTATTTTATTTCCTTCCAAGTCTTTCCCCATCCTGTCAGGTTTTGTTGTTTTTATTGCTGTTCATTCTGTGTAACATTTACTGGGGATTATTTGTTGGAAGGTGGTGACTCAAGGTTCAGTTTAGGCAGCAACAAAACCCAGTCCAATTTCTATTTCCATTTTTTAAACAGCCTTGTTATAGGTGGGAGAGGGCATTATTAAGGACACAACTACAAGTTCAGCCTTCTGGGTTTTATTGGGACAGAATTATGCAGAAAGGATTTTTTTTAAAAAAAAATTTACTGGGCACAAACCACTACAGTTTCTACCCAGCACAAGTTCAGGGATACATAACCACAGATCAAACTGTCTGACCACTGTCTACTTTTTTTGCAACTTCTTTTGAAGCATCTGGACATTTTAGGAGGTTCATTGCAGTATCAAAGAAACTCCCAAACACTGCTCTGGGGAGGAATGGCTCTGCTCTTCCTTATGACTCAGCTGTTTACTCACTGTGTGAGATTAGGTAAATCACTTTGTGCCTTATTCTTCCCAGTTGTAAAATAAGGCAAAAGCTGTCAGAGTAATTATGAGCTCTAATTAATTAATAATTCTTATGATACACTGGAGAAGTGATTTTTTCCCCCTCTTGCACATTACTGGTTGCCATGTATTTCAGTGGGGGAAATTTGGGAGAAGCATTCTTCGTAAGAAGAATCCTTTCCCTTCCTTTCACCCATGATTTTGTGATCCTCTCTAATGATTTTTACCACATGTAATGTGATCTTCATGGTTAAAATTGTGAAAAATCGGTTCTCATCTTGCCCTGCAGATTTGCAGCGTCTGCGTCAGTCCCTGCTGACCTGTGCCTAAATCACTCCTCCTGCTTGGCCTCTGTCTTGAGCCTCTGACTGAGGCACTTCATGAATAGCATTATACCGAATAAACAGGTGCAGCAGTGCTGTGAGAAGTTCAGCTGAACAATAATTAGATGCAGAAAGCTAACAGCAGGACCCAACTTTGGCATGAAGTACAGACTAGGAGAATCCAAAGTGAATAGTCTTTCTGCACTGGCTAATGTTTTATCTTTACTCAACATGGACCCTTCTCATTTCAGGACAAACCTGGCAAGATTTGCTCAGAAGCAGCTTCACTGAGACTTTTTTGTGTATGAGACTGCTGTGTTGAATTTTCACTCACTTAGAGATGCGGGATGGGAAGGAGATTTTTCATTATGAGGTGCAAGTAAATGCTATAAAAGCTCTTTGTTCCTCCAGCTTTGTTTCATGCTGTACTGAAAATCCTCTTACCTGGGTCCTCAGCAGTGTGGTGACCAACCCTCACTTCTGCTAATTCCAGTCAAACAGAAGAACAAATGCCCAAGTAGAAGAATAATGGTGATAGGACTAAGTAGTTTACTTTTGTGTGGATGAAAACAAATGCTTGAAGTTTGGGTCTGGATTGATTATTGCTTTGGATAAGCATCCAGAAGTCATCAGGTTTCCTTAGAGGTTGGTGTGACTGAAACCGTGTGATCAAGGAAAATTAGCCTAGAAATCTCATACTGGCCAATTTCCTCAAACACATTGTGCTATTTGTCTGTGGAGATTACTAGCAGAGTTCACAAGGATGGTTGGGCATTTTGACAGTCCAAAGCCAGCCAGAAACTGGAAGTGTGGTTTGGAGGTTGCATCTCTGAAGATTTGTGAAACTAAACAAATGAATTTTGGGTAAACATGTACCAGTCTGTTCATTTTGCTAAGCTTCATGTCCTGGTGTATTCTGTTGGCCAAGCAGCCTGCCTTGTGGTCCACAAGACCGCAGAGGGCAAGGTCCCAGTGCAGTCTTTCCTAAAGAACCTTAAAGAGTTTCTTCTGTGTGCAGAGGTCTGAGCAGAAGGTACACAGAAGGAGGGCCTTCACCACAGGTCATCACTGCATAGAGACTTTGAAGAGCAGTTCCGTAGCTCTCTCCCCAGACACTGCTCTTAGGCTGCCCTGCAACTGAAACATCCCATTCCTCCATGTCTGGGATAGCAGGAGGACTAAAATGATCCTAGACTTCTGTATTTTCTCCTCTATTACTTCAGCATCTGTATTCCGTGGCTTATAGAACAGGTACTATAGAATAGGTGCTGTGCATCACATACAAAGGTTGTGGGGTGGAGGGGAAGGAATCTGACAGGCTCTGCCGTGTTCATAAACAGGTCATTCTGCATGCTCCTCTTTTGTTTTTCCTGTATCTGTTTGGGAATTCTGCGTACAGCTTTGGGAAACAACACTGCTAAATGCAAAGCAAAAACCACCCAGCAGCTCCCTGGTTTTTACTGTGACAACATGCAGAGCAGACAAAATCAAAGCTTGGGGTTTCCAGGGCAGCAACTTAGTCTTTGTGGTGGCTGACTTCTTTCCTGGTAACTAGGCTTCCTGTGAAGAAAAAGGGAAGGAGAGGATTTTAGGGATCTCTCTGAAAGGAAGAAGTCCCCAGAAAATAGCCTCACTGAGAGTCCCTAGTGTTGCAAAAGAGGACTGGGTGAGAAGTCCTCTCTGGCCCAGGTGCTACAAAACAGATTCACTTACTATGTTCATGCACCACAAGAATGGGGACTGTGCAGTAATCATCCCAGTGTATAAATCAGCCTTTGGCAGTAGTTTATTCATTGAGTAGTTCCCTATAAGCAGACCAGAGAACAAAAAGAATGTTTGTCACAAGTATAAGGCAGCTCAGTTTCCCCCTTTGTTTTGAGTCCCATGAATAAGAGTATTTGGGCAGTATCAGTAAAGTACCAACTTTGGTTGGATAACATGCTCTGAGCCCAGAAAGTATCTGCCTTCTGAGAGAAACTCATTCAGGAAAAGATACTCAGCAAAGTAGGACAATTAAAAAAAAAAAAAAGAAGCTGCTCTGGGTATAGAAAAAGTTCAGGCAGAGATGTTTCTGCACCATCACAGAAGTAAAGGTCTGTGCACCTTGCAGAATCAGAAGGAAAGAACACAGTTGTTCTTCATACCTGCCCTCATCCTTGTCCTTAGAGCCTTTTCCTTTCTAACCAGAGTCTAGCCATGCCTTCTAATTTTGGTGTTAAAACTTGTGGGCAAGAATATGACAAAGTGACTTCTCTGAACCTGAAGAATAATTCTGTTTTTTATTACTGTATCGTAACCAAGATACCTCTTTTTATGTCTCTTATCTGTTTTTCTACGTAGTTAGAGAAATTTCCACCTTTGCAGGAAGGGACACATTATTCTTAATCAAAACTTGAGAATGTGGCAGGAGGAGGTACAGCTGCAGATGAGCATTATCTAATTCACCCATCCTGTCATGTGAACATCCCTGCTTAATTTAATACAATTATTTCATCAGTGAGGATAATATCAGCAGCATGATTCATTTATACATGTTTCACAACTGCCTTTACCTCTTGGCTTCTTATTATCACTACTAGGTAGTTTCACCATAAGTGGCTTCAGAAGCAGGGGAGGGGATGTGAAGGAAACTGCCACTGTCTTTGTTCGAGTGTGTGGACAGCTGTAGCCTTGAGGGACACTGATTCCAGAGGATTTTCTTTGCATCTCTGCTGTTGCACCTCGATTTCTTATGTCTTTTGGTTAGACATTTTTGGATAAGCAGGAGACTGGATAAGCCACTGAGTGGCTGCATTGTTCAGTGGGCAACAATAGCATCATTGTCTTCTGCCCCGGACATGCCAGTAAGTGCTCCATATTTTGCATTTCTGTTGAAATGAAGATCTCCAGGAAACAGAATCAGAGTGGGGCAATGAGGCTTTGTTTCTGGTGAGGTGGCAATCTTTTAGAAATCCCCTCCCTGGCTTCTTATTTCTAACTCATTTGGCTGTAATTTGTACTGTCAAGGTCATTTAAATAGGCAGCAAGATGTGGTGAATGTGTTCCCAGAGGTCATGAAAAGCCTCTTTAGTAGAGCAGGCTGGGCTGTGCTTATGCCAGATCATTTAAGCACATTTGTATTGCCAGTCAGATGATACCCAGAGTAGTGCATGATTTTGTAATAAACCCTGCAACCTGGACCTTCAGCATCTGCCACAGTGGGATCCAGCACTTGGATTTCAATGACAGTACAGTAATTCAGTAACTGTATTTTAATGGTGCACTAATCTTAAAATATGTGAAAAGGAGTGAGATTATTAAATCCTAATGAATTGTCTGGGTTATTCACCACCACCCCCCAGCCCCACCCCACTCTTTTTTCATTCTCTGAGACTGGTTCATTCATGTGGGCTGTCAGTCTTTTATTCAGCTCTTGGTGTTGAAATAGTGCCATTTTTAATAAATGGTTTAGAGAGTTTTTCAAAATCAGGTTTTATCCCCATCTTTTTCCATATCTATTCTCCAAAGAGATGAATTAACCTTTTATCCTAGGAGGAAGTAAATAGAGACAGCATGATGGAAAGATTAGAAAAGATACCATTTCAGCCAACTATTTCAAGATTGGTGACTGCGAGTCAGAATTCCTGGGTCTGTCTGAAGTTCTGCCGCTGTCACTGTACGACTGTGGCCAAATCCCTTCCTTTTCCCTCCCTTTCATTTTTTCCTCCCATGTTAATAAAGCATTTTGTGTTAACCTAGCATTTTACCTTTTCAAAGGACCATACAAACCTTACTGCTTTTCAGTGATCCACACTCAACTTGCCAGCAGCATTTCTGTTTATGTGTTGCATGTCAGGCACTTAAACTTGGAGATTTTCTGTGTCTAAAGTTTAAAATATGACAGCTCAAAGTTATACTAATCCAGGTTGAGTGGAGCTATAAAATACAGCTCTTGAATATTTTATTTACCCCCCAAATTCTGGTGTAGGCAGAGGGTTCTTTCTTTCCTCAAATACCTAGATAAAACCTGGAAAAAAATCTAGAGCAAATCAATTTAAAGTTCCCTGAATTCAGGTTTTGGTTAATGAGTCGTCCAATCTTGGGAAGCAAATCAGTTCTCCCTAAAACAGCCACTGTTCTGACACAGCTGTGATACAGGAGATGGCAATCGCTTTGCCACTGCTTTACTTTCTGTGGGTGCATTTTATTAGCCCTCCTTCATGTGTTTTTGCTTATGCTTTATTATCTACATTTATTTTGTGTGTGTGCACGTGTGTGTTGTGTTTTGTAAGACAAATGTGCTACTTTAAAAGAGGCATTTCATAACCTTTAATCAAGATCATATTTTACTTTCATCACATCTCTGTTTATATTATTACAAGCCTTTTGGGTCTTAACGTCCTCTAGTCTCAGCATTAATTGTTTTGGCTGATACATAAATAAATGTCTGACTTTAACTCTTTAAAAAATACTGGCTTGGGGAAAAAAACCATCGCCTTATCAATGTCATCTTAGAATAGCTGCATTTCAAAAAAAGGCAGGGACCAGTCAATATTTTCTCTAATAAAAACTGAGTGCAGGGAGTAATTCTAGATTCTGTGATCACTGCATAAAATCAAACGTCTTGGCTCTTGAAGGACACCATCTACCTGAAGTGAAGATGCTACATCTGTTTTTTATCTTTTATGTCTCTTTCTTGCCCGAGCTGTTTTACACACAGCCCTGGCATAATTGGGAGAATTCTGCTAATCTGTAATGTGGCAGAATGTTAGCTGGAAGATTTTATAGTTAAACAATAAAGTTGACTAACACCTAATTCTTCTTGGGGTTACACAGGCTTAGATCAATAATGAAGACAGTACAGTTCTTGATTTAAGCTGGAAGAGCAGAGGATTTTGAATTTATGGCTGCAGAAAGGGAAAAGTTAAAATGTTTCACTGACTGTAGGAGTGAAGATCCCAACAGTCATCTTCACGCTTAATACAATTTTATATTATTACTTGTCCCCCAGATATTTTTTAGAGTCCTTTGGAATAAATCAGTGTAGTTCCACTATTGTAAAGGAAATGACTGAAGTCATTACCAACTCATGATGCAACATAGGATTTCTAAACTGTCTGACTGAATTTTTCATCATTTGATTTCCAGCAAGGATTTGAGAATTCTCTTTGAAATAACAGAAGTAAAAATGTTATGAAAACCAAACAGTGAAGTAGTATCATTTTGTAAATGCATATAATAGCTGAAAATTGTTTACTTATCCTCCTTTATGAGAACCAAGCTTCTGTGACCTCTGATTAATTTACCATTAGCCTGAACACACAATGAAAGTGAATGAAGGGGCAATTTGGAATGACATTTATCAGCTCTGGAACTGTCGACTTCTATTATTTCCACAAGGCCTTATATTTCTTGGCTCCAGAGCAGGCTGTGCTGACTTGAATGACGAAGAGCATTCTTACTACCAAGAATAGTTACAACACAGACAGCCTCATTGCTGGATGCCTACAATGGGAAAAAAAACCTCCTCTTCTGTTTCTAATGCGCATTAAATGAGATCAGAACCACTGTGGTATAGCGGACTTGTACCGCGGACTTGCCTTCACACCAGGTTAGAAAAAAGGGGAACAGAAGAGCTGAGAAAAGGGAGAAGGAGCAAGAGGAGGAAAGGAAATAAGCTTTATGGGGACAGGATAGCTGAGG
The DNA here is from genome assembly GCA_013397795.1 of Orthonyx spaldingii. Lineage (NCBI taxonomy): Eukaryota > Metazoa > Chordata > Aves > Passeriformes > Orthonychidae > Orthonyx > Orthonyx spaldingii. The sequence goes on from VZTJ01005057.1 coordinate 796,889, forward strand.
GATTGAGGCAAAAGGACGAGACTGAAAAAAACCTTTCATTATGGGGATGTAGGTTGGAATCCAAGCTGCCTTTGCAGTGTGTGAGAGCCATTCCCATCAGGGAGTAGCTGCTGCTCCTTCTGAACTGGTGCTGCTCTCGCTCAGATTTCTTTTGGGCAGAGAACACATTGCAGCTTTTAGTGCCATATCTGACAATAATCAGCCTCTTTTGTTGAGGCTTACATCAGAGGTCAAGAATGGAGTGTACGTGGAAACCGACCCCTCTCAGACTGAACTGAAACAAGTCCGTGGGCAGGTTTGCTTTGCTTCTCATGCTGTCTTCAAATACATGACTTCTCTATTCAGGGATCCTTGTCTGGCACAAGGTCACTGTGGTTGGTTGGTTTGTTGGCTCATTTGTACTAAAAATGTTTATGCAACTCAGTACGGATTTCACAACATTATAGTTGGACTGTTGTGAGATTTCTTTATTTTTCTTAATTGAAATCAGGGGAGCAGCAGAGCAAATCCCCTTCACTTTGGCTAGTATTTTAGTTTATTCTAATTTTATTTTATCTTTATTTTTATCTATTGTATTCTAATACAATGGATTTGTGTTTCTGTAAATTAACGAATCCCTTCTAAAAATGTCAAATTCCGGTTTTACTGGTGACATTTTTAACCCTGCAGCTTAAGTCTCCTAGAAGATCAACAGAACTGCCATCTAGGTACCTAGTTCACTTGAAAGAGTACAATATGTAGGCTCCTAAGGCAATTTTATGCATTGATTTTTTTTTCCCTTTTATTTTATGCACAAGTTGCCTCTAGGATGGCTTCAACATCTCTTTAAGGGTGACAGCTTTGTCCACAATGCCTCTCATAATGTTTATCTGCTATGACTATCACAAAACTGTGTAGAAATGTAACCAGATGCAGAAATATAATCAAATATAACAAAGCTGATTTGCTCAGAGGCAACAGAAAAGTTATGTGACAGTGCTTTGCAGAATTGTCTTGTGTTTGCAGACACCTACATCATACTTCCACAAGCAATAGGCATCCATAAAATTCCTTCTTTACTGCAGCACACCCCCCTGTGTGGAAAAGACTCAGCGTTACATGTTAGTTACAGATACTTTGGTGGTAACAGTAAAACACTCCCAACATTACGAGTCTAATCTTGCTCAGTTTTGCAGTTGTAAGTCAGAAATAATTCTATAAAACTAAACATACTTACAGTTTAGGGAGATCAGAATCAGTTTCTTCAGTGCCTAGAGCTAAAACCCAGTTGTCTGATGTAACACTACTCGTAGCTAGAGGATGACTTTCTAAGTTACAGTGTCAGAGAAGAGCTAAGCTATTATGTGATCATTTGATCTAATATCATATCCATTAGTTCTGCTTATTTAAAAGTCAGTTAAAATCACTTCTAAGATTCTGCCCTTGTTGAAAATCCTTTTCTTCCTTCTCTGCTTTTTATTTTCTTACTGTATTTTACTCTGGTCACACAAAAATACATTAGTTGACATTTTGATGTTTTTATAGCACTGTCTGTCACTCTGTGTAATCAAGCCAGGTTTAGGAATAATTCCAGTTACCCTGCAAAAAATGTCACCCAGTTCTTCTATTTTCACATAATAATAATAATTCCTGAAATCTAGAAGTTCAACTTTGCAAGATAAAAACATCTAAGGCTATGTGCAGAATTATCCAGGTTATTGTCTCAGATTTTGTTAAGGTGGAAGAGAAGTATTTATTTCCTATGGTATTTTTGTGCTTGGAATTCTAAGCCTGTAAGTTCAGGGCAAAGTACAAGTTAAAACAAAACAAAACCCCAAGAAAAGGCAAAAAAAAAAAAAAAAAAAAAAGACCATAAAAAAACCCAACTGAACCCCCATTCACTTAAACTTGTTTGCCCAGTTTGGCTAGTGGTGCTTGAGTTTTAAGTGACGATGCTCTTCAGTTTTTACTTCATTAATGAATATAAGATTCAAAATAAAATATAACGGTAAAATTGCTCTTCATTTTCGTGATAGAAGCAAATGTCTTGATGGGAAGAATTTCTTCAGCGACAACTCTCACACAGAGCGCAAATGGATGATGTTCTCTGATCATGTCACACTAATTTTCCAGTTTATCAGTCATTTCAGTTCCAAACTAGAGTGACAAGATGGTATCACATTTGATCTTCATATATATCATACAACCTCTCAGGTTTAGAAGTTCATATGAGCTGAAACCAGTCTTCACTTGGATGGTGGTGTGCCAACAGCAGCTTGGTGATAACATTCTTTTCTCCTCTGCTTGTCGCAGGATGAAGTGGCCCAGCCTCTGAACCTTTCAGCCAAACCCAAGACATCTGATGGCAAATCTCCCACATCACCCACTTCTCCTCACATGCCAGCTCTGAGAATAAACAGTGGGGCCAGTTCACTAAAGTCCTCCGTGCCATCAACATTAGCGAGTCCTTCGGCCAGAGCCAACACAATAGGTGAGCTCAGTCGTGTGTATCCCACCCATAACAAGGGGTAGGTCCTAATGGAAAGGGGGCTTTTATCAACTGCCAGGCAGTGGGCCAGGAGCTGTTACAGGTTGATCATAATACTCCAGTTGGTTTGTGTCAGTGAAGAAACTCGCAGAGACTTTCCTTTCAGGAGGGGTATCTTAACTTCTACAGACTCAGAAAACAAAGCCCTGTGTTATTTCAGGTGCTGCTTTATCAATAGAAGTTAATAAATGCTGTTTGTTTAATGGCACACATTAAAGACAGTGACCTGCCTAATGGTGGGCATTGAAGACCTGTGATACTATGCTATGTCATCTAAAAGTGATGGGTAAACTTTCAAAAACATCCCTGAAAGTTAAAAGTCTACATCTTTTCAAAATTCCAAGTTTAATCCTTAGTCCGTCCAAATGCTTAGTGGAATATTATTTTACCTTGGTGTAGTAAGTAAAACAATCACCAGATTCCTTAAAAAAAACCCCCAAAGTTGTTGTTCTATGTTGCAAGAAGTCTTGACTGGCTGTTTTTAACATTGTTCCAGATAATAGTGATAATTCTTCCTCCTGCCAAAATTATGTCTTGGCCTAAAGATCATCTAAATAGCAACAGTCTTAGTGGTAATTTCATAAATCTGATGTGTTAAAGGGACTGCTCTTTCTGTGTATAAGGAAAATGTGGACACACCCCATTCTTGATCCTTGTAACTGAAATGTTGTATTCCATGATTGAGTATAACCTGAATCAATATTTCATTATGTAAATCAAGGTCTGTTTTGGAAATTAAGTGAGGCAGATGTACATTTTCTACTGTCTGTCATGTTTCTCCTAAAGCATCTCCTGCCTGGCCACTTTCAGGGATAGCACAAAAAACCCCAAAAGAAGCCATAGGTCAAACCTATCAGAAGCTATGTCTGTGATACAGCAGTACTATGCAGTAAAATTTATTTGGTATGACACATTACAATTATATAAATATTTCTTAAATATCACATTACTAATTGTTAATGTCTGTATTGTTATTAACCCTACACTCTTTAACTGTGGTACGTAGTAATGTATTTTGTCTTTAATTTGCTTGACCCTGCTGCTCTCCATGCACAGTGCATCGAATTTCAATTTTTTCACATTAGATTTTTGTCCTTAAGTGGAGGGAACATCATATTTCGATGGGGAGTTAAGCATCTGACCTGCATCTCAGTGGCAAGACATCTCTTGTTCTCCCCTCTCCAATCTTCTTTCCCTGCACACCTGATATATTCTGTAGGTTTGAGACTCCTGCAATTTACTTCTTTTAACAAGGTGCAGATTTTGAAATGCTGTACCTTTAATGAGTGATAATGTAATTGGATAAAAGCTGTGAGGATGAACAGAGCTTTAAAGGTCACTCTTGTAAGAAGAATTAATGTGTTATACCATTAATAAACCATGGAAAACTGTGGAGCAAAAGATAACATACTTAAGTTATTGTTAATGACATAGAGTTCACTGCTGTATATCTCTCAGCTACAAATATAAAAAGTGACTTTTTGAGGTTGCTGAGCAGTATCGCTGTGCATGCTGTATATTTAAGATAAGCTGTCTTTAACTGGTGCAGGAGCTGGATGGACACAGTGTACTTCTAGCAAAGGTTTATCCTTTAATGGAGAACTACAAGAAGGAAAAGATCTTGGACACCCTGCAGGGTCTCCTGCTAGCTGCTAGGTCAGATCCAGCACAGGTTACAGCAAGTAGGACTCACTGCCATGATGAAACTATTTGGTGGTCTTGAAGTGAGCATGAAATTTCAAGTCTCCCTCCAGCAGGAGCTACACCATGAAAAGTTTTAACAGAGTTTTTAGCGAAGCTACAAAGGTCCCTGACATAGTAGGGAAACGACCACTTTCTCATCCTGAGTGATAAATCCCTCTACAAAAAGCCACTGGGAAACACTCAGTCATTTGTCAGTTGCCTCCACCATTGAACTGATTGGAGCTGTCAGCACAAAGGCACAAGCTGTCTGTCCTAGGTGTGCACAGCTCACCTTGCTGAGACGCAGCTGAGCTGTCACTTTTCACCACCACTAACTTCAAATTAAAACCATTCTCTGAAAGCAGTTCTTCAGGCTCCTTGGCTCCCGTGGCATGCAGAAATGTCTGTGTATTGTTCAGTTTTCTTTGGGGGACATGAACTCAGAGCCTCAGAGATTATCAGCATAGCTGCACTCAGGCAATACAGCTCCACAGCCCTTTCCAGAGCTATCCCTATAGCATATAAATTGTGCTACAGACTGAGCAGTCACAAATGTCATGGCTTGATGTATGACTTTAAATCCAAGCATTTCATTTTGGGAACAGGCATATGTCCATGTACTAAAAACAGAAACAACTTCTCTCTGCTCTTTGCCATTATCTGCAACATCTCTGTGCTAGTTTGGCAATCCTTGGAACTAAGTGCATTTTATGTAATACAGTTCCCCTCTCTGTCAATAATTCACCACCTACCCTAAACAACAATAATTTACATTCAACTCGCTTCTATATTAATCATTTCCCTGCACACCAGCATCTTGGCAGCTACTGAAAAACATAAGGAGTGCTTGCTTTTATTCACTGTCATGTGCCAAACTGTCTCAAAGATAGCAGTATTCAGGAAAAGCCAAATAGTCTGGAGAAGGGCATGGATTCCAGTTCCTAAGCAAATTCAGCTCTGTTGCAGATTGAAAGTATTATACCTAGACAAGAGCAAAAGCAGCACTAATACTGCTGTTTGTTTGTTTATTTGCTTCCTTTTTAATTTATTCTGACTACATGCAAGGTTGATCAGATGCAAAGGTTAACAGATGCAAACTGGGGAAGAAACCAAGCAAGTTGATAAAATGGAGATGAAAAAAGAAGAAAAATCAGCTGGTAGCACTGTGCTGGCACAGGCTGTATTCTTCCTTATGCTGGGAAAGCTGGAATTACTGGAATTCCATTGGCTGGGAATTACTGAACTGGGTCATTTGATAAAAGCATTGTGGATCAAGTTATTTCCTATAAAACTCTCAGGGTTCCTGGGGTTTTAGCCAAAAGCTAGCTGTTAGTACAATTAACAACAGTCAAACCGCACAGAAACTTTTTTTCCTAGCTTTTGCTCTCCACGGAAGACGGGAGTACCAGTCCCACTCTGTCTGCAGTCTAAAAAAAACCAACAATAAAACCCCAAACCAAACTAAAATCCTGACAGCAGCACAGCACTGAACTAATCTGACATCAGGTTCTTCCCCTGAAATGTTTTAAGCAGCAAGACAGTGTCCTATGTTTTTTGGCAATCGGCAGATCAGATAGCAGAGTCTAGCAATACAACAAGGATGTGTAATCTGACATGATTAGACAAGGCTCTTTAGGAACAGAACATTCATAATTGAGACAAAGAAAGAGTATTAATAACACTTTCCTAACACGGCAGTTAGCCATTTTATATTTCCTTTCTTTAATCTTAGTGTTTTTCAACAAATCATGGGATTTAATAGCGTGTTTTGGCAGATTAGAGGATTTATGGCCCAGATGTTTTTTGTTCTAAAAATGGATTAGGGTGTAAAGTTTGCTGGAATCCATGGAACATGTTGAGGCAAGCCGGTCATTTTGTGTGTGATTAGTGCCTGCCTTCTGTCTCACAGTCCCTCCATCTGTCACAATTCACCAATGGATCTGGTTAGATTTAGCCTCATGTCACAAACAGAAGTCCCTTTTCTGGGCAATTTCATATTACAGATTCATTTTATGCTGTTTTTATGCCCTAGTTAAATGACAGAAAGAAGTGTGTGTGTGCGTGTGTGTGTGTGCACGTGTGGGGATGTGGAAGGGGAGAGGGAGCTTGATAGATATTAGCCTCTCCTTTAATATTTGAAAAATAGACTGGGTCTTGGAGTCTCCCATCAGTATTCTATCCTACAAATCACATGCAGATCATAATAAGTATAATCTACAGTACGCTAAAGGAAAAAAATGACAAAGTGTCACATTGAAAATTAAATAGTATTAGCTGTGCCGGTGATGCTTGTAACATTTTAAAAGGAAATAATTCAGTAACTGCTAAGGCTAAGCCCTAGGCTGTGAATTTGCAGCAAAACAGTGGACATTTGACCTACTATTAGCAGCATGAATAGGAGTGGGAATGTAGGTCTGTGTAGCTGTGGTTTCTTGTACATTTGTGAATGACAGGTGGTGGTGGGGAGCATTCAGTGGATGAGGTTTCTCTTCCCAGCCATAATGCATTTCATATCTATAGCAAACCACCGCCACCTGTGGTTTATTTTAATGTATTCACAAGTTTTAAGAAGGGGAAGAATGAAACAGTCTATTTTGAAGAGTTTGGGATTGCTGGCATGATCAAAGCTTCCCCTAACTCTTATCCGGTTACGTCCTGCTGCATACAAACCACAGGGCTAACCTCTGCAGTGTCAGGGAAATATTGAAACTAATGGGATCAAATAGCAGGAACGAGGATTCTGGCACTGAGGTTTCTCATGCTTTATGTCCAGGTGGCTCTATCATAACAACAACAGAATCACAGAGCACAGACGGGTTTGTGGGCATTGCCTTTTAACTCTTTCTCATTAATAATGATAAACTGTGCATTCCATTGATGAAAGCAAAAGTGTTTTCTTGTGACTTTCTGTTTTTAAGACATCCTGTCTTCTATCACTTCGTCAGGTTATTTAAATGACCACGATGCTGTTACCAAGGCAATCCAGGAGGCCCGACAGATGAAGGAGCAACTTCGGAGGGAGCAGCAGGTGCTGGATGGGAAGGTAGCTGTGGTGAACAGCCTGGGTCTCAATAACTGCAGGACAGAAAAAGTGAGTTTCCCAGACTCCCTTTGCAAAGGCTCAGAGTGTACGTTTGCCTCTCCCCACAGATACACAGGTTCTTCCTCCCTTCTCTTCCTCCTTTTTCTTATTCTATTTTTCCTTCCCTGTTTTTGAAACAGAATAGCTCAAAAAAAGTGAAAAGCAGAATGAAAACTACAGCCAAAAGATGACATGAGAGAGAGACCTGGAGACCCCTGGGGGAAAGTGGGGAGCAGGCAGTGATAGTTAAAGCCCTGACAAGAACTTTGGAGGCCACTAATTCTGTGTTCCAGCCTGTCAACATGTATTAAGAGAAGGTGATCTTGAAAATCTCTGGGTCTAAGTGGAAATCTTGCTTTATGGAAATGCTTACATGTGTTTGTGAGATGAGCTGGATTTGAAAATATTCAAGCTTCTTTAGAAACATAAGCTTTGCTGATACTCAGGCTCAGCTTCTGGGTATTTAGCCTTGTGAGGTTGTCATATATGATATTTTGTGACCATTGCAATGTAGCACTGTCATGTCACATTAGATGACGTAACAAAATTGAAAAAGCCGAGAATTGACAACACAAACTGCACCAAATATTTGCAGTGAAACTTAGAGGCAGCAGAACGTATGGGCCTTTCCACCTTCTGCTTTTGGACGGCCTGTGAAGCTGTGCTATAACAAAATACCAACGAAGTGGATATTCCCTAGTAAAATTTGTGTGTGCTGTAACTGTCGTGTGTGGCGGTGAGGTTGTGATTTGCTGCTTTTCTGTGTGTCTGATGTCTTTCTGTGCACTGCCCTGGCTTATGGAGGATAAATGGACCTGCCAGTGCTTGCTGCCACATTTACAGTGAGTTGTCCTTATAATGCTGCCACCTAAGATTCACGTCCCGACTCTGGTGTGCGTCTCAGCATTGTGTGCTTAGCAAGACTTTCTCCTCTGTTCCTCTCCTTCCCTGCAGTATTTTCTGAGGTGATACAGCCGTCGTTGTGCAGTACAAGGGTCCCCATTGTCACATTTGGTGTCAACTGCATTTTATTGAAACCACTTCTACTGTAAGGTTTTCTGCAATTCACTGAGACAGGCAGATAAATAGATTGAATAAAAATGATCAGCTATTTAGCAGAAACTTTAAATCCAGTCATCCTAGGGAGCTTGTGAGTCAAACAATATTGTCCAGAATGAGCAGATTGCTAATTTGGATAGCTTTCCACTTTCCCTGTTTGATCAATAAGCTGTGAGAAGCCAGCAGCCTGTGTAATGAATGTTAAATGTACATGTGAGTCTCTCACCGCTGTACTTTTTTCATCAGCCTATCCTGAGTGTAAGTGATGTAGAAATGACTCCAATTTCATGCACTTTCTGGAGAGGAAGGGGAAGGAAAAAAGAGGTCAGTGTAATAGGTATCTGGCAATACATACACTCTTTCTTACAAGAATAAGGGTGCTGCTGTGGGGAGAGAGAAAGAAGGAGAGGGACAGAGCATGTTTACAGCATTTCACAGAGAAGAGCACGAGAACGGAAAAGGGAAAAGCAAAGTGTCAGATATAAGAAGAAGTGATCACAAGCACAAAGGAATTTATATTCAAATATTTAAGCATTCTTGAAAGGATGCTCGGAGCAGAAATTCCTTTTCTCTGCTCCCCATGTAGAAATGACTTTAACACTCAGCCAGATGCTAATGCAAAGTGACTCAAGCTATTCCTCGCAAGCATAGCTAAATTGCCGTTATTTGTTAAGCGCATTGAATTCAGCTGTGGATATAGCAGTTGGTTGCATTCAGAAAGCATCTGTACCCTTTTTTTTTTTCCTTTTTTC
>VZTJ01005057.1:805996-847188 GCA_013397795.1 Orthonyx spaldingii
CCTTTTTTTTTTTTTTCTTTTTAATCCTCCAAAGCAGAGACAACTCTACCTATCTCCCCCCTCTCCTCCCTTGTGCTGGCTGGGAATTGTCAAGTGACAACCGACCAAATCCTTTTGGACAGGAAGCCTTCATCCTGAGTTCTATATACTTGCAAAGAAGGCCTTGTGGTTGGATCAGGAAGCCCATTAAAAGCACTTTGATGGTATGGAAATTCATCTTCATGAAGCACCCAGGCCCCTAAGCAGCATGCTGTTTAGCTGTGGTTACAGATCAGTCATTCACATCAGAGGGCAGTAATTGTGCTGACGGCTTGTTCGGCAATGGGAGCACATAAAATAATCCCAGGCCCTCCACCATGGCATTGCGAGTTAATCTTCTTTAATACAGATCAGCTGTTGTTCTAACACATGACTTTATGCTGGCTCTAGTGACTCTGCACAGCCTTTTGATTAAGTAACAGGAGTGGAACCATCTGCATTCACTTTATTCTGTTACTTTCCTATTCTTGGGATTCTCCTTATTCCTTCTGTTTTTACTTCACACCCTCAACCTCAGCTGAAGTTTATTTTCCTCTCTAATTCATGCCTCCTGGTGGGCTCGTGGAGGGCAGACAGGAGTTCTTTTACAAGGTAGTAGGAAGAAAAAATGCTTTGCTCAATTGGAAATTTTTCTAAAGCAACTGTAGGCTTTGGGGGTTTTGATACAATTAATGCCAAAACTTTATTGGGGCTCACTGATTTGGACTCAATAATCTCACAAGTGTTCTCCAATCTGATTGATTCTGTGATTCTGTAATTTATTTTAATATGTAAAGTTCACACCCAGACAAACAGCCCAGATTCTCTAAAGTTTGTGCATTTTTGCTCTAGGACTTTTAAAGTTTTCTCACTAAGAGCAAGATTTGGCAGGAAAGCCAGTATTGCTGTTTTTAATTAAACTTTATTCTGGTTTTCTCTGTTTTCAGAGGCAGAGAATTTGATAGTTGGGAATGTGGTTAGCAAGAAATAGTGCTACAGTTTTATTACAGTTTTCCTTTCAGAAGCTCAAGGTCCCACCATAGGACTTAGTGGCAGCCCCTTAACTTTTGAGACATCATGTCTGTCACTTTTGCTTCCTCACCAAAGAATTGGAGATAGGGGGGTGGAATTAAGAGAGGGTTATCCTAATATGTATCTATATGTCCCTGGGCATAGTACTACTTAGAAATGCACATTATGTCTGTAGTTATGTACAGAAGAAAGACTCTCCTTCCTGTAGAGTAACCTCATTTATAGGTAACAAACACTCATTTGGGGCTATCCAAAATTTTTCTCCCTTCTTTGCTGCAGTGGGTAGTGTGCTTTTGGAGACCTATGATTCTCTGAGACCTGTTGAGCTTTTTGTTGTATGAATTGCTGCTGCAGCCTTCCAGTGGAGGTGGTCTGTGTGCCATTCCCAACATGTATGTGAGACTCATGGTGGGGATTCATCTGCCAGGGGTAGCTGGCTGGGTTTGGGGCTGCAAATCATATTTGGGAGTCTCTGTTAAAGCTTTTGGGGCTCTTGGTATGTGTCCTGTTATCTTGTTAATGTTCATGGGTTGATCCCTGTGGACAGTCAGAGATGCCAGCTAAGGCAGTAGTCAGGCAGGAATTTTGTGGAACTAGAGCAAAACTGTGTAAAAGGAGTCATAAATAAGAAAAAGATTTTTTAAAACGCCTAAGATGATTTGGGTGAGTCACTTTTTGGGCATCCAACTTGGACCATCTTGACGGATTTGATTTTCAGAGGATAACAGTAAAAACTATGAGCATCACGATGAACATGGATTTTATTAAAACCTATTTTAATTGCAAATGCAGTAAAACATATTTTTACATTACTTTTCTTGGAAACATTTCCCTGTATAAATGAGAAGCGTGTGTATATGTTTTTCTGGTTTCTTGGAAACCCGAGAGCATCATTTTACTTGTAATTGTCATCTCCAGTTAATTATAGCTTGATACATACTATACATAAACAATGTTACCTATTATACACGTGGCTCAGAGCTCAGGTTGTCAGCTGGGGTAAACACCGCAACAGGCAGCATCAGCCCGGGAACTCTGGCCTCTGTTCAGCCCCAGAACTGCAAGGGAGATGTACACAGACACAAAGAGCCAGCAAGTGTGTGCATGCATCCCAGCCCACGGTGCACTCCTTCAGGGATACACAGCAAAAACATGCACAACGCTAGCCAGTCGTTCCCTGACTGCAGCCAGACTCTCGGGGATGTGCTCTGTGGCAAAGGAGGAAGAGGGCACACAAGCAGGTATTTGAACACGTGTCAGTGTGCGCTGGCACAAACTGGTTTCTGAATGCTGGCAGTGGCTGGGACAGCTGTGTAAGGACACACAGCCACAGGCGCCTTTCTGATGTGGACGGATGGAGTCACACTCCAGGCTGAGTACATTCGAATACACCTCCTGTGCTGGGGGTGTGTCTTAACCTGCGGTACAAATTCTCCCTTTATTATTGCTTGGAGTGTGTCCTTTTAAAAGGCTCTGACATGTACTTGTCTGCTGGGCTGTGACTAAAGAGCTATTTGTAACAATATTTATTCCAGCATTGTAAGCAAGAGCCTATTACTCATGCTTATGGAACACCGGGTTCAGGATGTCTTTCCTCCCTTCCCACTCACCCCTCCTCCGACCATCCTCCCCGCTCCCACCCCCATCTCTCCCCCTTCCCCTTAAGAAAGTGCCAAACATGAAGTGACAGTGACCAATGTTGACTTAATGTGGATGTTTAATAATGAAAAAAGTGTGTCAGTTCCAGTGTTAGTTACAAATGGCAGTAAGTGTATCGAGTGGCAGCCCTGTAATAATTTTACATCCATCATTCCTTCCTGATGCCTCACTGGCTGCCTGATGGATGGGGAATAGCAGAGTTAACTCTTAACAAACCACTGTGATCTGCTGAGCTGAAATGAATTTTGTCCCTGCTCTCCCCTTGAGAAGGAGGGGAATATTAAGAATCTCAAACCCACAGAGGCTGCTGCCTTTGAGAAATAAAACACTGGAGCTCACTTTACTAAACACGTAAGGAGCAGTTGGTTTAACACATGACTTTTAAATTGTTCTTGCAGTAGAGAATTTTGCTTCAAAAACTTTTTTTCCTTCCCCTAATGGTTAGATTTGAACCAGAAAGGCAGGAGAAAATTGAAGGACAGAAGGGCAGGGAGGAGAAGAAAAGAGGAGGATTGGTAAAACAGACTAACCCTGTGCTTGCTGCAGACACTGAGAGACTGTGGGTCAGATTAGATGAAGTTGTAATGGTTGAAACTGGGACCTGGTGCAAGCCAGGATTCCCAAATAGGAGAAATCCACTGACAATTAGTCCAGAGGCACAGTACTAACATCATAAACCAAATCACTTTGCAAGAGTTGAAACCCACCCATTTTCATAATCTCTGTAGTGTTTTACTGGAAAAATACTTCAGCATTCTCGAGGACTAGCAGAGGCAGTGTCATCCACAGATACTACACACATGCACACTTCTCCCTGCAAGTTCAGCAGACCTAAGAGATACATCCGGTAGCCCATTCTGTTCCTCACTGGCCTGCAAAACTTTAGAAAAGCTGATCAGTGTAATATTTTTGTTCTCTTCTTGCAGTGTGAGCAGAGATCCATTTGGACTAATGGTTGTACAACGTGGGGACCAGGCTGTGTCTTGTAGACAATGAACTGTTAGAGGCCCACAACACGAAAGTCAATGTACCCTAACAACTGTATGTCCCCCTTTATTACTCCTCTCCCTACTGTCCTCCTGAGTTTGTTTCACTGAGGTTCTTTGCCAGCAGAAATTCTTGTGTGTGGATTGCAGTCCTCTTTGTTCTACCAGCTATCAGCAGAGAGCACCAAGTTTTCAAAATGTGTGACAAGAAGTTGAGCACATACTATGTCATCACCCATCCATCACCCAGATGTCAGACTTTAGTAAGCCCAGTCAGCAGCCTCAACAGGCTCATTCGTGGTCAAGGAATCCTGCTCAACAGGGCTGCTGTACCCACTGCAATTTCTCCAATTTCTCCTTTCAACTTTTCACAAATTTGATTTAAAAAATACAGGTCAGGCTTGCACACTGCAAAAATCAAAATTGGTTTTGCCCAACACTAAGCAATAAACATTTTCATTTGCTTCAGCTGAAAGTTTATCCTTTTATTATCTGTCCATCCCGTCCCCCCATGCCCCTGCTCCATTGTTTTTGCCATTTGCTTTGTGGAGCTTGTGTATATATTTATATTTACAGCCTCTGCATTTGATGGCCACATGCCTTGTTTTCACAGATGGCCAGTGGAAGAACTCCCCTCCCCCCTTTTCTTTCAGTAAAGCCTGCCTTTGGTTTTGCTGCTTTTGTCACAGTGCCACTACTCTCAGTTAGCAAGTGCCCACGCATGGGAGGGAGAGGTTCTGCAGTGAGAACTTCTATTCCTCCAAAGATTTCAGCTCTTTATTTTAAAACACCACTTTTTTTTTTTTTTCCTCCTGGTTGACCATCATTTATTAAATGCCCAGATCCGTTTTTCAAAGACAAGAGTAAGCGTGGATATTTATGTGTGTCTTTAGTGCCTTGTGATGGCAGGGCTGCATGGGCAGGGTTGTCTAATAAAAAATGAAGCCTACGGAGGGCGGGTCAGATTCTGCCCACAGATGTGTGTGTGTGTGTGTGTGTGTGTGTGTGTGTGTGTGTGTGTGTGTGAACTCTGCTTGAAGTTAAGGAGAAAAGCAGAGAGGCAAGGGAAGAACCCTAGACCTTTGTAGCTGCTGAAGTCCGAATGGGAATTAAGACTTGGTTCACTCCAAAGGGCAGAGATTGGAAACATTCACAGCCTAGTGTGGACCAGGGAGGAGTGCAGTTGTTTATACTGTAGTGGAAGTTTTATGAAACCCAATAAAGACGGATCAACTTCCTCTGGAAAAAGAAAAGGCATACAAGTGATGTGGAGTTGTTGTTACGACTTTTGAGCAAAATTTTTGAGTCCTTGGATTTAAGTTCTAAGGTGTGCCGTACAGCCATGAGAGCTTATTACTTCCTGAGATTTTTGTATTATTTTTACATAATCACATGTCTCAAGTCACTGGGGCTTTCAGCACTTTAATGGACTCCAGCATCAGTGCAAAACCTGTCTTCAGTGTAATAGAGGCTAGGCCTGATTCTTCTGTGAATTGTGTCCATTTAGGTTCCTGAGGGATCAGCCAGACCTGTTCTGCAGGGCTGGAAGAAGTGTAAGCTAAGGTACATCAGCCTTCATAATTTGAATACCTTCTAGGGAAAAATGGAAAAAAAAGTCTGTAATGGCTGTATTGCTGCTATGCAGTTGAGTCACCCATTATTTCTTAAACAATTGCAAGGAAAGCAGAGACTGTGTTCTTGCTTTCTCTTTGCATGCATGCAGACCCTCCTTCTCGGGAAATCCTGCGTGGGTTGTGATTTTCCTCTGGTTTCATTTTTGGTGTGCCACCTCTCTCCCCCAGTGAACATTTTCTTTCCACACTGATCTGCTGTACCAGCTTTCCGACTTGCTGTGAAGTCCCTGATTAAAATTTCCATGGCACATTTCATCCAGGGACCTCAAAGCTCCTCACAATGGTGGGAAAGCATCACTGTCTCCATCCTGTGGAGTTCAGGAAATTAAGGTGCAGTGACTGAACAATTCACAGAGAGTTACAGGCCGTGTCAGCCCAGGAAGCAGTCTGGATGAGAAACTGGGTCATGGAACTCTTAACCTATTTGCAGTCAGCAGATTACAGCTGGATCTGGTTGAGGTCAATGCCTGTACCTGTGCTCTAACAACTTTCCTAAGAAGGAAAGAGCATCTCATCGTTTTGCTTTGATTTCCTCTTCCTTTTTACTCCTCCTTCAAAATAATGGGCTGAGCTGGTCCTGTGTGCATTTTCATGTAAAAGTCCTGACTTGCACTATCTCTCAGAGATCATAACCAAAGAAAAGCAGGACCTCAGTGTCCTCTGGAATTGCTACTTCCCATCAGTTTGTTTCCAAGCCAAATAATACACTTTATGAAGGAAGTCATTCTTTCTCAAATAAAGAATTTAAAAAAAAAAAAAAGAAAAAAAGAAAAAAAGAAACGTAGGGACCTGACCCTTGCCAAGTTATTGAGGATTTTGCTCTTTTTACTTCAGTGGACTCTGTGATGCCTTCAGTGCTTTTACAGGTTCTGACTTGAGAACCCTTAGAAACCAAACTGTGTCCACAATGCACAACAAAGAAAACAACTGCGTAAGTTTCAGCAAATTCTTTCTGTGAATTAGTGTCTCTTCCTGAGAGAAGAGTAATTAAATATCTGGGTCTTCTTGGTCACTCTGATCTTTTCCCTGTAACACCTCATAAGGAACCTCTCTACTGAGTCCATATAACACTTCATGTAGATTACAAATCAGATACAATGATTTCTAGGCAGTATTAAAGCAATATGGATTTTAATATGCACTGTAAACCAGAAGATATGGTTCCTCTACTAAGTGATGTAGCCCCAATTTGACTACATGTCATAATTTTGAAAGAAGTACCATAAAATCAGGAAGAGCCACAGATAAAGAATGTTCTTTTATTTTCTTGCTTGTAATGCTGCTTTTAGATTCTGTGGGTGGATTATTCCATGAAAAATAGAGATCTCGGATAAGCAAGATTGAAAGAGCTGAGGGGGTGGTGAATGCATTGTTTCTTCATACTCGACTTTGATGCAACAACAACAAAAAAATCTCCCAAATGATAACTTGCTGTGACATTATAAATAATCTTTCATCTTCTTTGGTGGTCCACAGAGTTTATATAATTGGAAGGCCAAAACCCTTCTTTGTTGTTTCTTGCCTTTTCATTAGTACAGTAGAAGACTATAAAATTGTGCAGCCAGAAGGGATTTAACAATAACTGAGTCAACATTTGAAAGTCTCACTCTATTTTATCATTTATGCATGTGCTTTTTATGAGTTTTACAGCCCTGCAAGCGTTCCTTAAGCAAGGTCCATTGCAATGGTGGATATATAACTGCTTTGTTTTTATTTTGCTTTCTCTGGTGCCATCAGCAAGAGTCACAGTTCCACACTCACAAAGAAATTACAAGCTTGAGATGGTAATTTTTTTTGTAAGATTCCTGTGCACTAGTTTCAGTTACTAAAACTATCAGTCTTACTAAGGAATCTTTGGCAAGTCCCATAATGTGTGACTCAGTTTCCCTTCTGGTAAACAGTGTCAATAATCCTGCCTTTCTTTCTGAAATGTTGTGGGTAACTGACTGATGAGTGAAGAACGCTAGGGCGCGGTGACACAGAAAAACCCAAATCTAAAGAAAAGATCCCTCTTAAAACAGCTGGAAATTCTCTTAAAGCAGTTAGAGGTATAGCAGGATCTGGACCATAACAAGGTTTGGACTGGGACATAGCGCGCAGAGTACCTGTTTTGAAGTACTGTGGCATTAATATGCAGGAGTAGAGTATGGAATGCAAATAATTCATCACGTGCAAACCTCTGGGCACAGCTCTCAGTACTGCCAGTTGTTCCCCTAAGTCCCTCCAGCTCTCTGTCATGTGTAATGCCTGCCTACCTCATGTCTTCCACTTTTGGTAAGACTGTGGATGAAGGTTTTAGAACTCAGGCTATTCTGATGCTTATTATTACGAGAGGGAGTGCACACAAAGATTACTTTTACAAAGTCTTCACTTGTGTTAGATGGAGCATAAGGCTCTTTACCTTCTTGGAGAGCTAAGGAAAATACCTGTGTTGAATGGATAATGCCTGGTGTCACCTGCATGTCTGATAATTAAATACGTTTTTCTGTCATCAAGTGATTTTTTATTGTGTGATCATAGCAACTAATGTGCCCAAAACTGTTAAGATTTGGTACATATTGACCAAGATATGTGTTGGAAGGGTTGATATTTACAGGCTCTTGCTGGGGAAGTAGATGTGCCTCAGCACCACAAACTTGTCACAGGTTCTGCTCAGCAACCTGAGATAAAAGCTACCTCCTCAAAACTCAATTTGAAAATACCACCTTTAGCATTTAGATATGGGAAATAGCTGGACAAATGTAGTTGGAGGGGAAGGAAAGAAATGAGACACATAAAAGGACAGTAGCAGGCAATCATATGTTTTTCTTTAATGTATTGACACTGAGCAAAGGTAGCAGGCTGTGTCCATCAGTGTATGTGGAATTCTTAGGTGCAAGAAATGATCAGCAAGTTTCTCCTTGCAGTCCATAACACAGGTAACTATGTTTGGCTCTCTCCAGTTTTTTTGGGGTTTTTTGGGTTTTTTTGCCTGGCCTGTCAGTTCACTTGGGATAAGAAAAGCAGGAATGTGAAGTGATGTTCCTGAACACTCCTCCTCTGGAATTCTACGCTGGCTGTTTCTCTGCAGGCATCAAAACTGAGAGGAGAAGTATTCCTGTCAGGGAAGATGGGGGTAGGGTGAGGGGAGTAGCAAAGTGGAGAGTGGACTGCTTCAGTGAAATTGCTAACCTTGAATTACGCAATCGGAAAAACAGTTCTTGCCAAAATGCGACTCTGACGGAGTTCAGAATGCCGGCAGAGTTTGCCAAATACCCCAGCCAAAAGGATGTCTTAGAGAGGGGGAGGAGGGATCTGCTGCCATATGCCCAGCATTCACAGTGTTCTGGAATGACTGTGGAGTCCTTCAGGAATGGAGGTGTGCAAATGTTCTCAGGTGCACCCTAAGCACTGGCACCATGAACCAGTACAAGATGGGAGCGATGAAGGCGGAGGGCAGTAGGCAAATCTATCAGGATGGTTTTATTTATCAAACCTTCCAAGGTTTTGCCTCACTTTTGTGTAGTAGTGGGAGGAGTTCTGGCAAACAGGATCAGGCTGTTCTACATATGTTTTGACTCTTCTTGTTTTATGTTTTTCTATGAAAGAGACTGCAACCAAGTTCTTGTCATTTTCAGATCAGTGTTTTGTTAAACTACAACAGCTATCCATGAGAGAGAGCCAACTAACTTTTGCAGCTGACCACAAAACTGAGTCTGACTTGTGGTGCTTAGTCATTTTTTATATTTTTTTAACATGACACATTCCATGTGTGTATGTGTTTTTTGTTCTTTCAAATATAATTAGAGCATTTCTAGGAGTTGTGGTACAAATCAATCTTCTTTGGCAGGTTAATTTCTTTGATTAATACAATTTTAGAAACTTCTCATCACGTTGTGGCTATTGATGAAACTTCTCTAGTTACACTTTGAACAGTTGGTCTGTTGTGGGATTCATTGTGCTCCACAGTATTATCTTCTCTGGTTTGCCCATTAGAATTTTAAATGATTCAACAGAGCTCTTGCTGGCCCTGCAGAGAGTCTCTCCTACAACCCGATAGAAATGACGATTAGGAAGCCCTTCATAAAGAAAGAAGATATTTATAAAATATTTTTCAGCCTTCTGAGGTCTGATACAAAATTCAGAAATTTGGAATCAATTCATGTTTAGCAAGAGATGGCTGTGTTTTTTCTCCTGGAGGGGCAGGAGAGTTCCTTGCTGTTTGGTTTTGCTGCTTTGTGCTGTCTGATTTTTAGCAAGTCTCACAAGCAATTCTTCACACCTCTTTCCTAGGTTTGGACCAGCCTTGTCTGTTGTTCCAGCAACATTAGTTCAAGGCTGCAGTAGATGCCACCTGACATTTTTCATAGGATGAATAGCTTTTCGTACCTGAAACAAAGGGATGTTTTGCTGGACCCAACGTGCTTGTACCCACCTGTTAATCACTGGGTGGGGCCTCACCTTGCTACTGTGTAGATCCAATAGAGCACAGTGGTGGCAGTTTTGGAAATGTGTAATTTGCTTTTGAATTATGATAATAATGATAAATAGATCCTGGTTTTGTCTAAACTTCAAATCATTATGAATTTCTTGTCTGAAGTTCTTTATGTAGGTGTCCCTGTCTGTTGTGGGTTGGGGGTGTGCGGTTCGAACTGGTTGATCTTTAAAGTTCCTTCCAACCTAAACTATTCTGTGATTCTGTGACAGGAGGCTGGGATAGCAATATCAGCAGGTTGTCAGTTTATTTGAGGTCAGAAAAGAAAAAACCTTTTCCTTTGTTTCTTTGGAGGTTCCATAAATACTTGCCCATAAACTGAAAGACTCTGTAGAAAAGGTAAATAGGTGCTTCCATCAAACAAAAAGCAGTAAGTCATCAACTGAATGCTTTCAAGCAAAACAACATGGGAATGCTGCTTAGCCCCTTTCAAATATTTAGTGATTATAAAAGTGTTTCTCTGTGTCAGAATTGGGGAAAATCATCTGCTGTGTGTTTAATGGGAAGAGCATGGGACAGGAAATCACAACGCTGATGACCCATAGTCAGACTTTTGCATCCTGCCAGGGTGTTGCTGATCTCTTTCTGCTCTCCTAATGCTGTTTTGTTTGGGTTTTTGAGGGAGGCAGTTGGATGTGGTTTTTTTTGGTTTTTCTTAATGGCTTGAGTTGGAAGCTTTCTTAAAGATCATCTACGTCCAAACCCCCTGTCGTGGGCAGGGACACGTTTCACTAGACCAGTTGCTCAGAGCCCCATCCAGCCTGGCCTTAAACACTTCAGGAATGGCGCGTTCATAGCTTCTCTGGACAGACTGATCCAGAGCCTCACCACCCTCACAGCAAAGAATTTGTCCGTAACATCTAATCTGAACCTACTCTGTCAGTGTGAAGCCATTCCCCCTTGTCTTGTCACCCTTGTAAATAGACTCTGCATCTTTCTTGTCAGCTCCCTTCAGGTACTGGAAGGCCACAGTTAGATCATTCTAAACCCTTCTCTTTTCTCATAGCCTTTTCCTCATAAGAGAAGTGCTGTTGCAAAGGCAGGCCTTAGACTTACTGCCTTTGTGCTTTTTAGACTTAAAACATTTCTGTACATTAACGCAGGAAAGTGCAGCTGGCTGCTTTCATCTTCTGTTTCAAGAGCAATGTCATGCAGAAATTCTTTTTAGCTGCCATTTTGTCGTTGCTGGTTGGCTTACACATTTAAGTAGCAAAGAGTAAATTGTCACCATATTAAAAAAGTGGTCTCAGTGCTCATCATGTTCCAGTTCTCTGGAGAGCCTCTTCCATGCTTGGGGCTGCACAGAGCAGCCCAGGAACTCCATGCTCACCTGGCATTCCTTCACAGCCCCCCTTCCATCATGCCAGTCCTCCCTCACTTCATCCAGCATGGCTGTAACTCAAAATTCAAAACTCTGCCCAAGGTGGATCACAGCAGAGCATCTGTGGGCTGGTTAAGTCAGTCTCTGATGCACAATGCATGCCTGGAGAGTGCCTTGCAGGCAGCGTTCTGGAGTATCCACTGACCTCGGGACTCAATAAGATCATGTCAGTGGAGTGTGGTTGGGAATGGAACTGCCTCCAACTCCAAGAGCTGCATTTACTGCATAAAGAAAATGTGTTAAGCCCATGCCCTTTGCACTCTCAGCTCGCTGTCTCTAAGAGGTTTATACATGCTTCAAAAAAAGTCTGCAACAGAGTAACTCCCCTCCCCCGTAATAAAGCCAACAAAAGAAAATGCTCCTTTATATTCTAGCTTGGTGGCAGTGTTTTAAAATGATTCCTGACATAAAAATTTTTGAACTCCAGCACTATGAAGTTTACAGTAAATAGATTTTTTTTTTTCTGAAGAAACACTGTTGACTTCCATTATATATCTGCAGTCCATTTGGAAGAAATACACAGTCAACTCATTCCTGACTTTTTAACTTCTGACAGGCTGCTTTGGAAATGAGAGCTGAGTTAAAACTGGTGGATCAAAGAGTTTGGTAAAGCTAAATGCCTGAATAGTTCAGGTGCTTATTTGAAGCTTCTCCAAGCTTTCTGGATCTGCTGGTAGTGCCTGGTAGTGTTATGGAAATCCTTTTGCTTGGGTTAGGCTGAGTCTGCTGCATGAGCTTTTCCTGCAAAAACCGAGAGGATAACTCATCTTGAGTGTTTTCCGTGGTGTTGTGTCAGGGTATAGACAGAGCACCAGGAGTGTGAAAGGGATTCGTAGTGAAAATGAGTCTGAGGAATAGGAAAGTTAACCTCATGTTCCCTAAACTCCGTGAGCATACAAAGTTGGGCAGATTAGCCTTGTTTCTAACTCTTCCTGAGAAAATCTTTGTGCAATGACTTACATGAATTTGAACCATTCTTTGAATTGCAGATTCAGGGACATCACATTGCAGGAAACATTTCTGTATTCACAT
This sequence comes from Orthonyx spaldingii, assembly GCA_013397795.1. NCBI lineage: Eukaryota > Metazoa > Chordata > Aves > Passeriformes > Orthonychidae > Orthonyx > Orthonyx spaldingii. Next base: position 818,213 of record VZTJ01005057.1, read on the forward strand.
TGTTCTCTTTTCTATTTTCTTCTGTAACGCAGCTCAGTGACATTATTAGGCTACATGGAACAGTTGCCATGCAAAAACTGAAAGTTTTTTTAGTTTATTGATCTTTTACAGTCAACAGGAGTAGAACAGAGCAAGGAAACAGAAATCATTTCTTTCAGGAAGAAGCTCAAAAGAAATTTTTTGACTGGAGCCACTTCATTATCACACCGTATCATGTCATTTTCTTAGCTTTGCAAAAGGCACAGTGCCTGAGATTTTGAAATGTTAGTATTGCTACCCTGAAAGATTTATTTTTAAACATATGATTGTCAGGAAGATAGAATGCTCATGAGCAAAAGTCATTGGGAAAACAAAAACAGTTGGAAAATGGAACACCTTTGTGTTTGTAAAGTCAAAAAATTCAGGGAGAAGTGAGATGTTTTGAAGAGAACATTGGAATTAATAGCCCTAGCATGTTGTTCTGGCAGTGTCTTTAGACACTGCTGCAGTCTGACAGATTAATTGGCTGCACACACCAGCCTGTTGCAATCCAGGGTTCACAGTTGGTTCTGACCAGATGAATGATGGATGGGGTGTTAGTAGGGTTGGGCAAAACAGTCTGGACAAGAACACAAACTGCTGCCCAAGGTTCATGCTTAATTCAGGCTGAATGTTTCCCAAGGCCTGAAAAAGTTTGAACTGTAGGGTGGTTTGTTTTCCCTATGGTCTGCTTCCTAAAATACTGCATTTTAAAAAAGAAACAGGGCAAAGCCATCCATGTCTCTGCACTTCGATTGCAGGGTAGAAATAGATTGAAACAATAAATACAATGCCAAAGAGCATGTATCACCTAAACTTCCAGGCCAGCTTTGCAGTCCCAGGGACATGGAGAGTTGAAGTATTCTTCAGATGTGTGGCCAATTTTATCATGCCTAACTAAGCCAATCTTTTCAACACTATGGAGTTTGCTCATCACTAGCTAATAAGCAAGTTTAACAAAGGAATTTATGGTAGAGTCTGTAACGGTACCTCTTCCAGAAAAAGCCTTATTATGTATTGTTAAATATGTGGCTCAGTAAACTGTTGTGAATAGTTTCTAGCTGCCCTATCAACCTCCTAAATAACACACAAACTTTGGAGTTACAATATTTAATTATTTTCCTGATTCAAATCCTGTCATCTTGCCCATACAGGACAAAACAACACTGGAGACCCTGACTCAGCAGCTGGCAGTAAAACAGAGCGAAGATGGGAAGTTCAGCCATGCGATGATGGATTTCAACATGAGTGGAGATTCTGACGGTCAGTACAAATGGCTTTTCCTTATTTTCAGGTTTGTATGTGCATATCAACAAGATCTGAGGGAGAATCCAAGTGCTTTGGAGGCCTGTGAGGAATACAAGCTGTCAGCAATAAGTGGCTATGAGACAAGGCAGGAAGAAGTGGGGTGTTTTAAGTCTGGAGATGATTTTAGGCTTCTCTCTGTCCACTGAAGGTCTCAAGATGGGACTAAAAGCGTATTTCTGGTAATAAAAGTGACTAAAGGAGGCAAATATACGTGGGGTAAGTGAGATCACACAGGGAATCAATGAAGTCTTGACCTGATCCTCCATAAGTGTTGTGCGCTCTGCATCTGTGGGAGCTTTATTGGTTTGATGAAGCGAGCATAATATTTATTTGTGTCTTTACTATTGCATATATTGTTGAGGAGATGTAAGCTCAAAAACAGGCAAATACATAAATATTCATTTGCTAGTTAGAGAACTGCTTAAGAAGAAATGCCCCCTAAGAATTGCCATCTATCATCACCCCTTTCTGTCATAGAAAGGGTACAAGATAGGTACCATAATATGACCAGCATTTTGTAAGCAATAAAGGAAGAAAATAAAAAGTAAACCTGCATTGATAAGTATATATTATATCTATGTAATTAAGCAGTAAAAGATGGCTTAGGAAAGCTGTTTAATGCTCTGTATTAATAAAACAATCAAAACTCTTCATCAGGTCTGTACTATGTGATAATGAATTAATAGAATAACTAAACTAGACAACATACAATATATTAACCATTAACCTATTATGAATACTGACTCATTGAATGCGCAGCACTTGACCTAGGTTACTGATGGCAGAGCAAGCTGCATACTGAAACACAAGCTGGAAATATTTTCCTCTTGCTTTTTAGGAAGTGCAGGAGTTTCAGAGTCTCGGATTTACCGGGAATCCCGAGGGCGTGGTAGCAATGAGCCCCACATCAAGCGCCCAATGAATGCGTTCATGGTGTGGGCTAAGGATGAACGGAGGAAGATCCTTCAGGCCTTCCCTGACATGCACAACTCCAACATCAGCAAGATACTAGGTAAGAATGATAGTGCACTGCTCTTCCAGAGCAAAGCTTGAAAAGATTCTGACTGAGCTGAGCTGAGCACCTGACCCAACAGAATTGCGTCTTTCTCTCTTGCTCTTTAATCACTTGCACCAAGGACAACAGTGATATGACCTTCCCATGTGCTGCCCAGCCGTATGCATTAACCACAACCTGAAATGTTCTTGTCTTTGTAGCTATTGAAATTGTAGTGGTGATTTTGCTGTGCACAGAGGAGAGACTGAGTAGCCTCTAGTTCCCAGGTTTTCCTTTTTAAATATGGGGGTTACGTTCCTCCTTTTCCAGAGAGTGGTAACTTCACCAAACTGCCATAACTTCTCCAATAGGATGGACAGTGTCTTAGCCAGTTCATCTGTCAGTTCTTTCAGGACCTGCAGATGCATCTCAGCAGATTCCATGGACTTGTGCACCTCCAGGTTCTCAAACCTGACCTTCTGCTACACTGAATGGTTCTTCATTCTTCCATATATTGAAAAGAAATTTGAAAAAAACCCCTGATTTCCATATTCTCTGCTCATCACATCCCAAGCAATATTTGTCATGAACACCACCTACAGAATCTCATGCCAAAGTCTTCCAACTTCTCACTATTCAGTCAGATTCTCAGGACCATGATCTGTCCGAAGTTACTCCTCTGTGATGTGCTGGATAATACAGTAGGTGACTAATGAGGCTCACCGAGGCCAATGAATGACTTTTCTGTGGAAAGTAATACATCTGCAACCAAATTAGAGATACTGCATTTTTACTGATAAAAACAGCTACAGGACCTAAGCATCCCTCAGGCCAGTGGCTAAGCAGGCAACATGTTTACCTGTGCTGCAGATCTCACTGATTTTGCAGGCTACTCAAGAGAAGTAGTGCAATTATAATGGTAGCATTACCCAACTGCAGGGCTGGTAAATACGCTGAGTTTAGACTGGTCAGAGGTTTGAGGGTTACCTTGATTAGAGTGGTATTATGAAAAGTTAGCAGGGGGCAGGTGGAAATGAGATCAGTTCGTTGGAGAAGCAGAATGTATTGCCATGGATGGCAGATGTGACGATATTAACCCATGATTTAAAGGGTGGTACAAGATGATTAGATTAGTTATGAGAACAGGATTAGAAGGCTAAATTGGTTATGTTGATGGCAAAATAACCTTATACTGGTTAAAAGGGATTATCCTGGTCAGAGGTGTATGATGTGATTAGCCACAAGACAGGGCAGTAATAGTCTTGGTCTGTTTCTAAATTGAGGGTAGACCTGGTTAAACCTGTTTTTAAATAATCAATTTCAGAAATCTGCAAGATCATGCTGAATGGCCCTTTTTATACAGAAAGTACAAAGAGAGCTTGATGTTTTCCCTCTTTACTGATTGTTTTGGATAACAACCTCCGACAGCACACTGCTCATTCATTCTGCTTAAAACAGGCGCTTGAGCTGGGCTGACATTTTGTGCAGTCTCTGGGGATCCTGGTTGACATTTTAAAGGGCTTCTAAGCATTTTATAATACCCTAAAATCTGGTTTTAATAAGCCATTCTGCTGAAATTGTTAACATAAGGAATCACCTTTTACTATTTGGTGCTAGATCAGGGAGATATGGGGACATCTTTTTCTGATTAGATATACAGTAGTTGGAGTAAAATGTGCAAATTCATTACAGATCCTGTTGAGGTGACAGACAGTATATCTGACTCCAAACTCTCTGTTTTGCTGCCAGATATGGGGAAAAGCAAGGTCTGAGGCAGTGAAAGATGATGTTTCTATTTCTTTACAGCATCACATGTGGTTTTTTTCATTCTACCTGTGCAATAGAGAGGGATGTCCTGGCATCTTCCTTCTTGACAGAAACATTACAAAGGTCTTCCCTCAGCTGCAAAAGGGCAGTCTTTTGAAGTCAGCAGGGAGCTGTCTGTTAACTGGCATAGGGTAACCCACTGGAAGCTCGCAGTTCAGGTATTAGGGTCTCCTTATTAGAAAGCCACAATTTCTCCCTCCCATTTTTCCAGCAGCACTGCTACACATTGAGGTCAGAGAGCTCATTGTCACGCAGAGTAGCTTAGATGGAGTTCTTACCAATCAAGGGTCATTTTTATAGTCAAATGAGAGGAGGTGCCCTTCCCAGCACTAGAATTATGTTTGACACTGTCGTATTATGTTTTAAACATAAAAATTAGATACATGGATTTGTCACTAAATTCATCTGTGCATACGTTTGTCATCCATCTGTTCATTGCAACTTAAAGTTGTGGATAGTGATTTTTTTAGTAAATTGTTTAAAAAGTGCTGAGATAGGACTGCTGGACCCTATCAATTTAATAATGCATTGTTTAGATATTTTGGTAAATATTTTAATTGATTTCATTAAGAAACCTATATAAAGACTTTAGGAGAAAATTAAGTTAATTACTAGCTTCAGAAATTCTCTTGGAATGTATGCATGTGTTCATACAAATGTATACACATACCTGTACATTATACAAGTGTTTGTGTATGTGAGAGTGTTTTTTAAACATAAAATCAACCTGATTCAGGTACTCATTGAAAAATGTCAGTCTAATGGACTGAAAGTTAGAGAATATTGCAAACAGCTGAAAATTTTTGTCAGAGAAACCTGGCTTAAAGTCAGCAGTAAGCAGAGCTCTGAACATGCACATGTGTGTGTGAGCACAAGTGTCTGGGCATGGGTGAGGGCATCTCTTTTCTGCACTGGACTCAAAGATTTGCCCTCTCCAGTCACACACAGCTGTGTCGGCACAGCTCTGACTGCCCTAGCACAGTTTAGGGGGAGGAGCTGTGCTCAGTGCTCCAAAGTCTTTGAATTTGCTTTTACTCCTAAATACTTCAGCCACCACATCAGGGAGAATGGTGCAAGAATCCTGCTTGTCATTATGCATGCATCCAGGGAGGGGAATGAGCTCTTGTTTTCATAGTCAAGGAGAAAAGCCTTGTATACTTGACCCACTGAATGCTTTCAAACACAAATAGTGAACAGAAAGCTCACCCAAGAGTGTAAATCTTCCCTTAAAAAGAAAGGTTTTTCAAGTTTCTACAATCACACCTTGCTTGTGCTTGGGTTTGGCACTGTGCGTAGGTACTCATGCTTGCCTGTGTGTGTTTACAGACACATAAAACAATGACAAATACAGCCGTTACAAGCATGTTTTGTCCAAATACAAGGTATTTTTTTAAAGTGTTAATATGTTGATTGATGGTACTCATTCATAGCGTACCCTGTGGATGGAAATTATATAATCTTCAAAATTTCAGATTAAGACTGTTCAGAGAATTGATTAGATTATGCAAATTTCTAAGAAAATAAGTGAAAATGATAAAATGTAGATGATGGTTTATCATCAGAAAATGCACCCTTTTTAAAAATTTATTTTTACAGCATTGTTTGTTTAATTATGTATGATACTTCAAAACACACTAGTAAATTATATTTAGTATATTTTGTAAAAACAGTGACGTCATAGTAAGAGGAGGTATCACTGCTAGGAAGAGAGGTGAAACTGCCAGGATTTGTGTTGTATTTGAGTGTGCAGCTCAGGAAGAAAAAACATAACAAATTACATTTATGTATAAATATTGTATGTTTAACTGTATGTACAAATATTATGCATCAAAATTTCACTTTTTATGGCCCTGATCTCGCAAAGACTTGTATTGTTTGCCTAACTTCACACACTACTTCTTGCCACATGAGGGGGTAGGAATCTGCCTGCCCAGGTCTGACTGTAGGTTTGCAGCAAGTGAACTGGCACAGCAGAAGAGAAACTGTGCTGGAATAGAGCATTTTCATGGCAATTTTGCAACAGCTGACTTTAATTTCTACCCTTCTGTCCATCTGTCTGTCTCAAAATATGTGTGAGTCCCTACATTGCAGATCCCTTCACAGCATATAAAGCAAATGTCAAGATTCATTTAAAGACCGAGATTTTCAACTTTTTACTTGTAAAAAAAAAAGCCTAATGCAGCATCAGGAAAAGGGGCTGGGGCTGTTTTCCTAGGCCATTGGGACTTCAACAGCTCTGTGATGAGACAACTATAGATTTAGGCTAACTGTTAGGATTTTCTTTGCTGAAACACCAGTGTGTCAGTTGCCTAGAAGGCAGAATTTGAAAGCACACCCGCATGTGGGCATCTTCCAGAGCTCATCTGCTTTACCCTGATTTCTTAACGTTGTTCAACACAGGCCCGATCTATACTTACGCAGCACTAGTTGGTGTGCAGTATTTTGACAGTCTCCATGTGTTTATCACTGTGTCATTCAGCCCCAAGTCCAGGAGGTACTACATTTGGAAAGTCGGTGTAATTTTTCTCTTTGCCAGGAAAAAGCATGGAGTCATTTCTCTGCAGGAGACAAAGCTGCTGATCAGGATTCTGGTCACAGGGGTACTGCCCTATGTAACACAGAGCTCTGCCACAAATCCCCAGGCACAGACACTACCTCCCTATGGCATAAGTGACGTGCAGGAGTTTCAGTCCAAACCCTAAAAGCCATCTAGCCATCCAGTTATGGTGCTGGGCCTAAGCTGATAACAATGTCATTACACCGTTCCCATTCCAGGACTAGCGGGGGGATCTCTGCATGCTGTATGTTGTAAACATCATGGAAAACGATGGTTTTGACTCCAAAGCAATGTTTGCTAAGAAAGGCATGTCCATGGCTCCTCTTCAGGACAAAGACATCATTGTTTATGCATCGCTTATCTCTGGGTGTGAGGTCAGGCTGTACCACCCCTTCTCTCCAGAAGCCCAGACTGCAGCACAGCGTAAAGATTCAAAGAGTAATGGGGAAAATTGTGTCAATAATCAGAAGAGGCCTTTCTAGAGGGAATGAAACTGTTTTCTTTCCTGGGGAAAGGATAACTGCTCTGTCTCTACTGTGAGTCTTGGGGGTACAGTGGGATAAAACCAGCCTGAGTAATAGCATGAGCTAAGTACAGTGTAAGTAACCATAAAAAATGAAGAACAAGAGGAAGTCAAGTATGACATATGACATTATGAACCCATTAAACTGAGAAACTATTCAAACATTTTTCCAGTGGGAAAATTGACTATTTTCCAATAAAGTTTTCCTTCTAGGCCACAGGTTTCACAGCTTGAACTATTCCTGTTATTTGAAATGTATCTTACCCTGAAGCACTTCTTTATTTAATGGAAAAATAAAATAGGGCAACTGATTCAAGAACTTTTACTTTCTGCTCCCATATTATGTTCTTTAAGAAATAATAGTTTATAACTTTCAGGAGGTATTTGAAAACAATTTTGAAGTCTTCACTATATCTCTATCTCAAATATCCACATTAACATAGGCAGAAAACAACGCTGCCAGCAATGAAGCCATAGTGCAGCTCTGGGGAGAGATGTGACAGTACCCCAGTGCTTTTCCCTTCATGACACACAGTAAATTCTTTAAGCTGGGACTGGCAGTGTTTCCCAGGACTTGGTCTTGGAGTTAAAACCCCACTGACACATATGGGATAGTTTATAGCTTTTAGAGGCATTGCTTTAGGGTCTTTGCAGGCTTCTGTACCTGACTGCAGAGCATTTACAGACAGTTCTTATTCTGCTTCTCACCAAGCTGGGAGCTGGAAAGACACGGTATTTGTCAGGAATGATTAAGCTGTGGACATGTGCATATCCAGATCTGATGCCTTGATCCAGCCGTGGATCACGGTGACCAGACAGCAGCACATGGAGTGGAGCCTTCTCTGAACAGGAGGTTCAGGCCAAGGCACATGGCCAAGGGAAAGTGTGGGGACACAGCAGAGCAGACTCTGTGTGTCCATTCCTCCAAAATACACTGCGTTGTTTCCTGAAACAAAGTGTCAGGGATTGCCCATTGTCAGGACAATGGTTTTACTGCCCACCTGAAGGGCACTATAGGGTAGATAAATTTCAGTAAAATATTGAGTCAGAATTTCCAGTGCTCTCTCTCTCTGTATCTTGGCCATACCCAGGAGGTTTATGAGTCAAATACAAACAAGACCTGAACCCTATCGAGAAACTCTGACAGATTCCCAGCCTAAAGCGAAATGGCCTTAGGTGTCTTGTTCTGGGTGACCTACTTGTTTCTCTGCCTTTCAGTGTTTGTGGATGAGTAGCATCTCATCTTTTTTTTTTCTTTTTTTTTTTTCTTAATTTTTTTTCCCTTGGTGACAGGATCTCGCTGGAAAGCTATGACAAACCTAGAGAAGCAGCCATACTATGAGGAGCAGGCCCGGCTCAGCAAACAGCACCTGGAGAAATACCCAGACTACAAATACAAGCCCCGGCCGAAGCGTACCTGCCTGGTAGATGGCAAAAAGCTACGCATTGGCGAGTACAAGGCCATCATGCGCAACAGACGCCAGGAGATGAGGCAGTACTTTAACGTTGGGTATGGCACCTTTCAAAACTACTGCTCGTTTCATCGAAAACAAAACATAAAAATCAGGGAGAATTCTTAAGTCTGCGTGGTAAACGTTACGGTTTATTAGCAAGAACGTTAGGTATCACTTACAGAAAATGAGACTTATACTTTATAACAGTGTGTTCCAGGAGGAAGTTGGGCAATTTTAGGAATCTTTTTGTTGGCTCTACTTTAGACTCATCGTAAAGCTTCAGCCAACTGTCTCATTTCCAGTCTGATCATGGAAAAAAAAAAAAAAACTGTAAGATTTTCTAATGAAACGTAAGTCTTCTAGTAAAGCCTTATAACTATTACGAGGCCTCAGAGAAAAAATCTGAATGAGTCTGTGGTAGTGCCTCTTGATCCAAAAGCTAAAAGTACAGGTTTGTGTTCAGTATTATCTGTGGCAAGTGGTCTGCAAAAGGACTGCTGAACACCCTGAACTTCAGCTGGAATATGGACTTAGCTCAGTTGATTTATATCAAGTATGAAGTTGTCTGCATTGTTCATTTGTCTTTCCAGGGAGTGTCTTACAGTCCAGCAAGTTAAATGCTTTCTGTTGAGCAGAAATTTTAAGAAGACCAGTTCTGATAAACAGCTAATAGATTAGTTTGATATGATTAGAATAAAATACGCCTAGAAGACTAGCATATATTTTCCTTCTGCAGATGTTCCTTGGGTTTGGTTACAGCAGATCAAAAAGAATCAGATGTAATCAAACATTCCACAGTGTTTCTGTATTCACTTGAGAAAATTAAAAGCTACACAGGGATCTTAAAAAAAAGCAAAACCAGCAACAAGAGCAACCCTCTGAAATAATGGAATTTGTGTTCTATCTGAATTTGGAATCCTTTCAATATTAACTGGGTTGCACATCTCTTTAGTTAATGGCTAGAAGTAGCAACAAAGGAGAGAACATCTATCCAGCGACTGTTAAGTGTCATCAGACTGTGTTTTAAACAGCTACAGTGTGCATTGTTAGAATAAGCTGCTCAGCAGAGAAATTTGAGCTGCTTAACCCTATGGTGCTGGCAGGTCCAGTGATCCCAGTGGTAAGCACTGAGACAAACACAGGGAAGTCAGCCAACATTCGGCATCAAGAGATTAAAAAAAGAGGTGGGGGCCTTATGGTAAAAGAGTAGGTGGCAACAGAGCCCCCAGAACACTGCTTATCTGGTTAACATGCATGCCTCATCATGGAAAAAAAAATTAACCTTGTAGCATTCTGCATACAGAAATTCAACTTTCCAAACGAGGCTGACATTGAAATCAAGGCATTTCTGGAGGCAATTTGCACTGGGGCACCAGAGCACAGAACCTGGGGTGAGATCTTTACAGAAGCTGCTGATGGAGTGGCCAGTGGCTGCAGTGGGGTTGGTGTGTGATGTCGCCAGTCACAGCACTACGGTTGCAATCCTGGTTTAAGTTCCCCATCTGTTGCATTCGCCAATACAGGTCATTCAGGGCTAAACTCCTAAACACCACACTGGCTCCTGCCTGGGCACCACAATAAGTGCTTGATTTAACAGGAGCTGTGGCTGTGCTGAAGGCATCCCAGTGGGAAGGACTGGGAATTTTTTAATGCTCCCTATTTCAATGTCCTCGTCTTCAGTGGTAGCGTGGCAAGCAGAGCCTGCTGAGAGCCGTAATACATTACTATCTGAGGACTGCTGCAAGATCCTCTCAGCTGGACATCCCATAAAAGTGGAAAAATACTCTTCTTAAAATACTTAATATTTGAAAAGCATTCTGAAAGGCACCATTTAAGTGCAAAGTGTTCCTATTGTTAAATATTAAAAGCAGTTTAAGTGTGCTGAATCTTGTTGCAAAGATGCTGACTCCAGAAAACAAAAGCCCTCCTACTGAATTAAGAATAGAATGCAAATTAGATCTGCTCCCTGCTTTAAGAGCTGTATCTTCAGCTGAGACAACTTAAGTTGTTTCAGAAACATGGAAATAAGCCCTCTGTGAAAGGAGGCCTCATTCAGATGGCAGGCAGGAACTATCTGAAAATGCAGCAAGCAATTCCAAACAAGTATAAAGCTGTTTGGCAGAGGAGAGTCTTTCAGGATCACTGTGAGGCTTACTGTGCAGCCAGGGCACAGGCAGGCAGGGGAACAGGGAAGGGTTTCATTCTTAATTAAGAATGTTCATCTCAAGAGACTCTGCCCTGTCTCCTGTGGCAAGGCTTTCCAGTGCAGATGGACACACCGCTGATGACATTACAATGTGCAGCATGTACTGAAGAGTATTACTGCAATAGAATTATTTCATGCAGCAAGGAAACAAAAGGAGCGTGAATTTTAAACCTCTAGGCTTGTTGGAACTCTGAAGCTTCTCAGGGAAACAAACACTAGTGTAACACAGCTAGTGTTCTTGATGCAAAGTGAGTTTCTGTGGCCTGGAATAATTCTTCTTTCATTGCTACAGACAGGTTTCCAAGGCTTAGATGCTGTATAAAGGCATTCTGTAGAAGATTTTCTCAAATGCTTATGTTGCTTGCTTGTTTTTTATTTATTTTTAAATAATGCCCACTTCCATTTTCCCAGTTTTATCCACCTTCCTTCAAAGAATCTGCTTTTCACAAGGGCTACTCCCAGTGAAAACTATCACCTTCCAGTGGGAGTCCTTTAGTGATCCATCCTATAAACCCGTGTTGGGTCCAGAAAGCCCATTGTTCCTCTCCCTAGTAATGACCAGGTTCCTGGATGAGTGTGGCGTAAGCATTAGCTCTGCTTTTTCCTCATCTGGTGGCATTTTCCTGCAGCACTCCCACATTCCTGTGCAATCTACCTAGACCTTACTGCCTCTCTCCTGTTGGCCATTCATGTCTAGTTACTGTGACTTTTATGTCGTCCTGATAGCACGTTGGATTATTCAAAAGGAAGATTTTCAAAATATACAGTGTTTAAGTTGCACCAAAGTTGGAAAGAATGTTTATTTTTGGCTGGCACCCAATTGATCCAGAAAAGATGTTTCCCTCACAAGCAGGCAAGCTGAAGCTGTGTAGTTCAGGTACAGCTGGAGTTGTTTACAGAGGTTGAGTTTTCATATCAGTGGAATGGATATGGGTTTGATGTTCATTTGTGGAGCATCGTTTGGTGAGCCTGGAATATTGGTGTAAGAATTTCTCTGCATGCCCAAGAATACATGCTGTTGAACTTACCCTCCTTTTATTCCTTGCAACATTCCAACATCCTTTTACTCTTTTCTTCCTGTCAGGCAACAAGCACAGATCCCCATTGCCACGGCGGGCGTAGTGTACCCAGGAGCCATCGCCATGGCGGGAATGCCTTCCCCACACCTGCCCTCGGAGCACTCGAGCGTGTCCAGCAGCCCAGAGCCCGGCATGCCCGTCATCCAGAGCACTTATGGAATCAAGGGTGAGGAGCCACACATCAAGGAGGAGATGCAGCCTGACGACGTCAACGGAGAGATCTACGATGAGTACGATGAGGAGGAGGACGACCCTGACGCGGACTATGGCAGTGACAGTGAAAACCACATTGCGGGCCAAGCCAACTGATCGGGGTCCCAATGTCTCATGACTTGCAGGACTTCAAGGAGAAAAGAAAAAAAAATAAATAAAGCCCCATCTGGTTTATCCTTGCCAGTGGCCAAGCACATTAACTTTCTCATACACTGACTGTTACTTTAACTGTTAGTCTTAACTAGTTGGGACATCAGCTGACTAATAGACATCAGCCTGCATCAGAAGAAAAAAGGCTCAGAAGAAAGGAAACAAAGACAACGACAACAACAACAGAATGATATAAGCTATGGGTAAAATAATGCCAGTAATTCAGCTGCTATACCCAAGCACTGAAGTCTTACCCGTCGACCTTTTATTATTTTTTTTTTTTTCAAATAAACTTTATGGCTGTTTGTTCTACAATGTTCTAGAAATTCTCACTCAGGTACACAGTGCCAACAAGTGGCTTGTGAATGTGTTTTGTTGTTTTGTGCTACAGTTTAAAGAGAAATAATTTTTTTTTTTTTTGGTAATGCACCTGACAGGAAAAAAAAAAAGATAAAATTCCTTTTAACCCCCTCTGTCTCCACCTCCTCGTCCTCCTCCTCCTCCTCCTCATCCTCCTCGTACTCCTCCTCCTTCTGCTCCTCATCCTCTTCCCTGTCAAATCTGGGTCAGAAGTGTGTGTGTGTGCGTGCCTGTGTGCATGGCTGGCAAGGAAGGAAGTGGGGAGTCTTTCTGTTAACCCCAACAAGCAATTATTTCCTTTCAAGAGAGGACTTCTCTTCATCAGTTGCACACCATACTGAGTCTTTGAGCAAGTGCCAAATTTGTACTAAAGCGCTGAACTAGTCCAATTTGCTTTTTTTAGGTTGGTCTCTTCTTGTTTTGTTTTTCTTTGGTTTTTCTTTTGCTTCTTGCTCTGTCTTAAGTTAGGACAGTGTTGTATCTTAGACAATCCCTTGAAGAACCTGATATACCAGCAGCTGGTGAGATTAGACATATATTTTTGGTTTTGGTTTTGCTTTTTAAAGGAAACTGTAGGTGCTGTTCTCAGGTGAAAAAAGAGAGAGAGAGAGAGACATAAGAAATTTAGAGAAAAAATATTTTATGATCTTGGATTTTCATGTGTGCGTGTTTATGGTACTAATAAGAATCATCTTGGACTATTGTGAGCAAAAAGCATGTTCCAGAATGAAGTCCTGCACCCTCCAAATGACTTGGTCTGTAAGGAACCTTTACTGTTAGTTTACACTTCAAGTGGAAGCATAAACAACATAAAAAAGGCTTGTCCAAAATGTGGTTTATTCTGCACAGGTTACCTCGTCTCAGAGCATAATTAAGTTACCACCAACCAGGTCCAGTTCTGATGAACTCGTACCGTGGCGGTGGTTGAGTACTGATTCTGATTCAAAAGGCAGTTATTGTTTTAACTGACTTTTCTTTCTCCTGTGCGCTGGCAGAAATCCTTCTCTCTTCAGTGAGATATTTCTGTAGGAAGGAAGGCTAATAGCTATGAAGAGATTTCCATATTCAAAGTGAGGTTGTAAGAACTCAAACCGTTGCAGTGCTGAGTTTCCCTTGCTGCTGCCTCTTACAAGTGAAAAATTATTCTCCTGTGCTAAAATATTTTCGGTGTTGTTGTGGAGCACTTGCATTGCTTGGGCAGTTTTGTCTTCCTTGGACGACCACAGCCAGATGAGGAAGCTTCTGGGAGCTGCTCTGTGCCCTGGAAAGGAAGGTCTTGGGATCGTGCTGAAGCAAAATCCTTCCTCTGAATTGTTTTTTTTAACTGAGGATGCCAACTTTAATGTTGCTTCCTGGTAAATTCCTGCTCCCAGACGGAGATGCCTTGCTGCTGTTACCACCTCTGACTTGTAAAATTAGCCCCACCCATCTTAGTGGCAGTGAGATCTGAGCCCAAGCACTCACCAGAACCCTGGTCACCACTATGTGGCAACACTGATTTTGCAAACAGTCCCTTAATCAGGCAGATTTAGCCCTTGGTGCAATCAGCCAGGTGCAGGATGAAGAGATGTAGGTAGGAAGAAAGACTGGGAAGGGGGGAATGCCTTTCTTTGCCTCTTGAAATTCCACTTGAAGTGTAACTTGACCTCTGCAGACCTTGTGCAAAACAAAAAGCAAATGCCATTGAAGACTTAGGACAATACTCTGACAAGCGGTTTGGACATGTGATAGTTGCATCTCTTTTATTTTTCTTCTGTTTTCCCTGTTTTGATTTCCACTTCTGCTTTGAAAAATTCTTTTCTATTTTCTCTCTCTCAGAATATTTGCTCTGAAATTATGCTTGGAGTAGCTGATCATATCCTCCATGCCAGAGAGGGTTCTTTTTTGTTTGTATTTTATGACTGTGTTGAGTTTGTTTTTTTTTTTTTTTCAGTTGAACTGCCTCTTCTTGCTAGTGTTGAATGGTAATTATAATAATAATAATAATGGTCAGCTGTTCCCAGATTAGTAAATTATGTATAATTTATTTTACACCCCCCCCTTTTTTAACTTTATTTTATTCTGTTCTAATTTGGCAGTGCAGCAAATGAAGCTGTTAGGCTATTTAAAATGGATACCCCTCCCCACCTTACCTTTTTATATATATATAAATATATATATATATACATATGAAAACAAATTGCTTCTTCTTCTGCTCACACCATTTCTCTTTCTTTTATTTTAATTTTGGCCCCAGCCATGTCAACTTCTAATGTTTATTATGATGGAGTGAATTAATGGGAGTGTTGTTTTCAGTCTTAATTAACTTCTGCTCGCTCATCACTCATTTTAGTTATTTAATTACACCAGTCATCTAGAGCCAATTTTTTTGAAGCACTCTGTTTGGATAAGAAGAAAAAAAATAGACAATTGTTTTTATATCATTATTATGTACAATGTGAAAACAGATATTTGCTCCTTTTTATTTTATTTTTTTTAAACTTTTAAATTTGTTCCCTGTCTTTGTGAACAAATTACTTCTGACTTTTGTGGGTTCACCTCACATTTGCTGGATGCTTGATTTCCACCACATTATAGAGACTCTCTGGTTTAATTGTGTCACTTCGGGCTACCGGAATACTTTGTTTTAGCTCCAGGTAGGTGCCACTATGGCAGGTGGGTTTGGAGCAAGTCTTGGAGGCGTGGGTTGGGAAAGGCCGGTGGGAAAGAGGCTCTTGGACTTCAGTGGGACCAAGTTTCAGCCCTGAATTCTGCGGGAGCCGCTCCTGGAGGCAGCCTGGTGTCCATGGGCATGGTGGGACAGAGCCCTTCACCAAGACCCCCCATGCTTTTCCCACCGCCTCAACCAGGGCTCAGCTGAATGAGCTGATTTTGTTCCATACGCATTCCCTTCGGAGAGACTGCATCCCGGCCTGGCCTTCCCTTGGGCTTTGGGAGTGGGTTGCTTTAGCAGACTGTTCACTTCCTCTACAATTGGGATGTTGAAACCAATGCAGAAATGTTAAAAAGAAAGAAAAAATGCCAAAAGATGAAAACATAAATTTAAAAAAAAAAGTTCCAGGGTTCCAAACCAGCAAAATACTTAATGCCTGTGTTAATGTTTTCTTAGGTCCAAGGAGGAGCACCCATATATCCTTCAGCAATAGAAGACCAGATTTAAAAATTGGGCACTGTTTTTCCTCTTGAATTTCCTGAGGGGGAAAAAAAAACCTAAAAAACAACTATGCAAAACATGCATTTATAAAAATATCTTCTTGTCTTGTTTCTTCTTTTTTTTTTTTTTTTTCCCTGGGTTCTGTAGCCTGGAGCATGTAGAAAAACCAGGTTAGGAGAGATTAGAATCGTATTAACCTAAAAGCTCGTTGAGGCCCTAAGGCTGAGGTGGGCTCTGTTCCCCTCTTCCCTGGGAATCTGGCAAGCCAGGATGCTCCTGGGGAGCTGCAGGCCACCTCCTCGTAAATGGGGGGAGCCACTGTGCATCTTGTGAGCTTGAACATGGCCAGCAGTGGGGAAAAGGGGAAAAGAAAGGAAAAAAAAACCTGAGGCACTTGCTTCTAAGCTCAGTTAAATAACACAGAGTATATCCTCTTTTTTCCATTTATTCATGCCTTATATTAGTAAAATAGGATTTTTAAGTGCATTTAACATCTTTATTTAACCGTTCCGCTATATTAATCAGGCCCCCAGAAAAGAACACTAGCTATTATTATAGCATTTAATTAGTTTTGTAACCAAATCCTCTTATTACGAATGCATATGGAAGAAATTCTTTCTTCGAAGACATTATTTCAAAGATTTGGTTACTGCAGTAGACTGTCTTTAATTAAATCATTTTTTAGAAAGTAAATTGTCTTTAACCTTTTTACAGCACATTTTCAGAGCCTGTTCTTTTTAATCCAAAGAGATGAGCTGTTATTGTCCCCGAAGAAGCCTCTGACATCACATTTGTAACATCAAAATATATTATACTCCGTGGAAACGTAGGTCTTCCTTAGCAAGAACTCGCCTGCTGTAAAGAACGGCAACTGTGTGGTATCTCGGACATTTCAGGGCGTGATGTATGGGATAGGAAGTTTCTTTGTCTGCCCACTTCTCAGCAGAACCGTCCCTTCCATTTTGCAAATAACCGTGTAATTCACTAGATGTGGATTCAAGTGTATCCTCAATTCACAGGGCATGGGCTGTTTGTTTAGCTTGGTTTACATTTACATTTTTTCAACTTTATCTTAACTTGTCAGTTTCCCAGATTGAAGAACATGTCAAGTTCGTTTTTTCTACTGACTGATTTCTCTACTCCCCAGTGTTTTTTGTCACTGGTTTGCTGAAACAGTATTTATATAGCTCCATTGGCTCTAAAGCTCTTACTCCTTCTAACATTTTGGATTTTACAAGTGAAATGAAAATAGAAAAGAAATAGAGACAATCAAATGCCTGGAGCTTAAAACAAAGTATGTGCAACCTACCATCTCACTTGAAATTTAATAAAAGAAATAATTATGTAAATATAACATAGAGTTATAGATTTATATTTTGTTCATAACACATAGTGTAATATAAGTTGTATATTTTCATGTTTTGGTTTTATGTTATCATTCATGCCACAATAAATGAAAAAAAAACCAGGAGTTGATATACTCTTTAAAAAAAATACAATGTGGATTGCCACCATCCTGGGGTTTTGGTTTTGGTTTTTGGTTTGTTGTTTCTTTTGCATTCCCCTTTTTCAGTATTACTGCCCTGCAAGGCACCAATAAAACAGCAAATGTGTTCTTTACCTGTCCTGTGGTCTGTTTCCCACTTATTATAGCAGAGTGTGCTAACGAATTTTCCTCTCACGAGAACAAAACAACTGGGCTCAAGCGGCAGAAAATGAG
Organism: Orthonyx spaldingii; assembly: GCA_013397795.1. Classification (NCBI taxonomy): domain Eukaryota; kingdom Metazoa; phylum Chordata; class Aves; order Passeriformes; family Orthonychidae; genus Orthonyx; species Orthonyx spaldingii. The sequence continues at coordinate 835,776 of VZTJ01005057.1, forward strand.
ACTTAGATTGAGCTTACCAGTCTGCTCCAAGATTCAAGGTTTTCATCAAATCACATGACAAAAAATTCACCCCATCTTTCAAATATTAGCATTAAAACAGAAGGAGAAGTTGGTCCCTGAGCAACGTGGTACAGTGCAATTTCCAGTTCACTGTCAGGACAATAAACGGATGGCTGAATCCAGGGGTTTGGCCCATGCCCACCTTCCCAAGCTATGTTCTCTTGCCACAGGCTTGTGTGCTCAGAGACCAAAGCATGCTCAGGGGAATACCCAATTATAAACGCCAATGACACAAAGCTATGAAAAAAATAGCTCTGCTCATAGTTAGTCAAAATGTCCCAACATGCTGCCTAAACAGTTCATGAAGTTTTGACAGCAGCATATGGCACAAAGTGGGATGAAATGAATTTGTACCTGTTTTTGACAGTAAGTTATTCTGATGGGTGCTTACTCTCAAGTGCCTACGGCTTGACAGATGCCACTCTGTGGTTCCAGATTTCCTAAAGGGAAAAGGCAGTATTTGGGAAAGCAGGAGGTAGCTGGTGGGGATCCTATGAACCTGTCCCCACTTCTTTGGCTTGGCAGGTTGTTCTCTATGCTTTTCCTGTGAGTGAGGTGGTACCTGAAACATCCCACCAGCAAACCAGAGATCTGTTCCGGCAGCTTCCTGGCACAGGCTAGAGCACCTACAGAGCTACTGTCCAGTGGAAGTGGAAATGGGCTTGAGAAGAACCATATGATGGTGGTTCAGGCCAATAAAAGTCGGAATTGTTCAACTGCTTAAAATCCCTTTTTCCAATACTGTCAGCAGCATGTGATGAAGGGAGCATCTCTCCGGTGCTGACATGGCTCAAACTGCCCACCTGAACCTGAGCATGACTGACCAGGTGAGGTCTTCTCACAACCCTACACAGAGATGGAGTGACCTAGAATTTTTTTATATTTATTTTTTTTTCTTTTTGGTGGGGCTGGTACCTGACAGAAGCAATGATGTTCCCTGAATCTGTGGTGGAAAAATGTCAGGGAGAACCTGAGAAAACCTAAGGTGAAGATACATCTAAACTGTAGTATGTGTGGATAAGGCTGGGCTTTGGAAAACCAGGAATGACAACTAGTTAAACCCTAAGTATGCAGTTGAGGTTAAAAAAAAGTTTCCAGTGTCAAGTGATACAGCCCAGATTTGGGAGTGGTAACAATTCTTTCCCTAGACAAGTTGTGAGGGGTTTTTGTTTGGTTTTTTTGATTTTTTTAAAAACTTCTAAAACATTCCAGCAATTGCCTGTAGCAGGAAGGAAGAAAATGAGGATAATTATAACATTAAACTATTTTTTAAAAAAAGATGTGTGACAATTAGTGCATTCCTACCAAGAAAGTAATATACAGAGCTCTGTGTGTGTAGGAAAGTGAGAAGACCCCCTGCAGAAGCCATGAAAGGTTATAGAAAGCATATGTGCCTCACGAGGAAGCTCAGTGCTGTGACTTTGGCATCAGTGAGAAAAGGGTGCATGGGAGCTTGTCAATAAGCTCTCAGTTAATAAATATTCAGGAATACTGTAGGAAAGCAGTGTGGGAGAAGAGCAGGCAGCATCTGTTGGGCCAGCCAGTGGAAAACACTTGCTGTAAAGGTACAGAAAATCCTGTGAACATATTTATCTAAGTAATCTGGTGCCTCAGACCAGTGAGAGAGTTGAAGTAGCTAATTTCAGTCCCTGGGATGCCCCGCTCGTGTCTGGTGGTGCTACAGTAGCACCTACACACTGGAATCAGAGGTTCTTGCCAGATAATGACAAAGACAGGAAAAAGAAATAAGCACAGTAGCACCCCTGGCCTAATTCAGAAAGGCTGGTGGTGTCAGCAGTCCTGTGAGCATCAGCTGTGCCTCAGCTGCAGCACATGCATGCTGGAGCAGCTGTGCAGGGCACAGGGGTGGTAGCCTGCCCTCCCTGCTCCAGGATGGTTTTGCAAGGTTCTGAAGGAGTTCTGTGAGTATTTTTCTCCAGTAAGTAAATTTGATCTAAGTTAACACAGAAGAAATTCTGCAGAGTGCCAGGTGCCATTTGGAACTGTTGCTGTCCAACCTTAAGTCATGCAAACATTGCATTCATCATTGTGGTCATGGCCTTACGGCATTGCTCAGGTGGGTCACAGGTTCCCACTCCCCACACATACCTATGCACATCCCACCCTCACACCACATCTGCCCTGGCCGCTTGCAAATCCAGCCTTGGGAGATGGCTGTCTATATCCAACACCCTGAGAGATCAGCCAGTGCTTAGTGGTTTGGGATTTTTTGGGGTTTGGGTGGTTTTTTTTCTGCTGGCAAAGCAGCAGGTATCTGGGGCCAGGGAAGCAGGGAGAGGACCAAAGGCTCAGATGGAGTTGTCCTCCATCACAGATTCTGCTCAGGGCACTAGATGTCCAACAGACTCAGCTGTCACCACCACCTAGATCTGTATGGCTGAAGAGGATGTGATGGGGAATTCCTACCCACTAACCTGATCAGAGCAAACTGCTTGACATGAGATTAATAAGGTATTGATTATAGGGTTGGTTATTTGCAAGCTTTACAACAGTTTGCCTTTTGGGACACTTCTAAACTTGCTGTCAGAGGCAGCATGGAATGTTACTTTGATCAAAATCAGGCATGCCCTTCATCCCTTCCTTGTGGAGGCCAAGCCTTTAGGAAGAGGTAAAAGTCACACCAAAATGCACTTCTCCACAAAAACCTAAAACACTTCAAGCAGGGAGACTTTCAGTAGAACTGGGCCTAAATGGCAGTTGAATGGTACATACATAATTGAAAACCTAATTAAAAGCACAAATTTAAGGTTTAGCTAAAACTCTGCCAGCCCTGTGTGGCAATTCAAGGTGCAGTTTGAATGGCTTTTTGAGATAAGTTAGACTTGGTTTAAATCTGTCGACTGTGTGTTTAGTCTTAGCAACGTCAGGAAGGAGGGAGGAGGGCTGGTGTATCCCAAGTAATGTAAACTGCTGGCATAGGCACAGCTGTAGCCATAAGAAGGATCCTTTTTTATGTGCAAATTATCACTTCTGGAAAATGCTCCTGGTGATTTCAGGCAGCTGCACTGGTGCACCAGGGCCTGGGGTGGGTGCCAGCAGTACTGATGGAGCTGTACAGAGCTGAGTGTGTGTGCCTGAAGACGGGGCTCAAGCTAAACCCTGCAAAGCCCCTCCTATCCCCCCGCAAGAGCATCCCCACACAGGGATTTGTGTCAGTTTAGCTTCACATTATCAGCACCACTTTCACAGGCACTGAATGCCTAACCCACTAAGGGTAAATCAATGCCTCCCCTTGTATTTAACAGAGATATGACTTAAATACAGTAAGTAAATCAAAGTAATTATTTAAAATTAAAATGATTTAAGAAACTTAATCTGGGAGAATGGCGTGGTGGTTACAGAAGCGGCTGAGATGCGGGACTTCAGCAGCTATTCCTGACTCTGTCAGGGACTTGCTCTACAACTTCAGGAAAATTACTCAGCCCGTCTCTAAGACTGCTATAATAATGCCTACTTCAAAGGGGTGTTATGAGGTTTAATTCATTAATGCCTGCAAAGCACTTTGAGATCTTTGGATTAAAGGCACTACAGTGCAAAGTATTATTAGCTACAGGAAAAGCTCTCAGACAAGCATGGCATTAAACGTCTGCAGTTTAAAATAAATAGGAAGAAAAAAACCCCAAAGATGAGCAAATTGTGGGTGGTTTGAGTTCGATTTTTTTCTCTATGGCCAGGTTTCCATTAACCAGATCTGTGCTTTGCTAAACTGAGTCCAAGGATGGTACAGCGCAGGGTCTGATTTTGTGCTCACTCCTAGAATTCCCATATTTTTAACGTGGCTGTTTGGATTTGGAGCTTCTTTTTGGGACTTCTTTTCATCAAAATCCAGACTTTATGCATCAAAAGGCTGTTCAGCTTCCCTCTAAGAAAATATTTACCCACTGAGTTAAACAAGAAGAACAAGAAAATAATTTCCCTTTGTATTGACAACTTAAGAGTTTTTGAAATTCAGTTTGCGCATTAACTTTCCCAATGACAAGTCTATTCCATTTGATTTAAAGGGCTGATTTTCAGTACTGGTAATTATCTGGAATCCAGAGGGATTTTTTATCACAAAATCGGGATCTTTTTTATTACTCCTAGTAAAGCTGATCCACCTACTGTGAGTGTAATTGCAAACAGACCCATTGGGATGGACACCTAGAAATGGACTAAATGGAGGAATTTTTTTTGGTGACTGCCTTGCTCGCAAGTATTAAATTTATTTCTGATGTTAAGTTTTAGGACCAAACAGCTAAAGGTAGCAGGTTGTTTCTGCAGGTCCAGATTTAAATCTTGTCTCATCTTCTCATTCACTTGGTGCCTGTGCATCAGAACCCCACAGGGCAGGGATGAGCAGGATTTCTCCCATCAAAACCAGGCAGCAAAGATGAGGATACAAGAAAGGTTCCCAGAACAATCTGCTGAGGAACACTCTTAAAGCTGTCACATCTACCTTGTTACCTGAATTCATACAGATCTTACTTATATTCTTTATACTTCTGAAACTTTTTAAAGTGGAACTTATTGACTTAAAAATAAATATAACCAACAGCCCACCCTCATCCTCCTTAATGAAAAGACAGCAACACAACAGCTTAGATTTTTTTTCTTTTTGTAAAGCATTTCTGACTTCAGTGAGAGAAACCTTTTAACTTCACTTTGTTTCCTGGTCCCATTGAAAGAGAAGACAGAGGAAGTGAAGTATAAGTGATTCTGGCTTCCAGAGATGCTTTGTTTCTCTTCTGATAGAATCTGAAACTTCATGTAGGTGGTGGGTAGAGCCATTGTAACCTGCTTTCTTCTGACTGAATGAGGAAGGTCAATATATTATCGTATCAAGGAAGAAGAAATTACATGGGCATTTCCCCCAGACAATAAAGACAATTCTGACAGCATGATCAAAACAACTGGATAACTTTTTTCTTTTCTTGCAGACACACCAGTGTTTAAATGACAGCTGAAAGCAGATGATGGACTAAACACATTATTCTCTGTTCCATGTACTTTTTTATAATAGAAGTGTATCTTGAGGACTATATTCAAGTTGATCAAATAATAAGTCAATTTGTCAATAAAACAGATTAGGCAACCTGTCTGCTGAGATGATATCTGTCAAACAACATATTTTTGTTAACACAATCTGGAAGCAAATGCCTTCACAAAATACAATGCAAAAAAACCCCGCAATGCCACTTTTAAGTTTATTGAAGCAGAGATCTGCCTTGTTTCAGTTATACACATTTAGACTTTCTTTAAGTTTTAGTTGCTAGCTAATAAACCACAGTTTGGAAAAGACTAGAAACAAGTGTTAATGGCCTGGTGGGCACTGTCTGCTGCCAGGATGTGGATACATTCCCAAGTCTCTTGGTAACGTCCGCTCTGCGGGTACAAGTCACCATCAGTGGGGTTGGTGCAGGGGTATTTCCATTTGTCCACTCACTGTTTTTTCTCCATCCCCCCACATTTGTCCCCCCTTATTTCTCACTACTGAGACACGTTCAGCATCTGATGTGCCTTGTCACATCACGAGCGCTGTCACGGCACTCAGCAGACTGAGGCGTGATGCTCTGACGTGTTGTGTACGCTGAGGCCAAGAATCCCTGGGAGATGGCTCAGGTCTGGGCTCAGCAGCATGGGGGGGATCTCTCATTTTGCCCTGCATGACAAAAAAAACATGACAAAAAGCATTAAAAAGGAAGAACTGACATGCACAAGTGCACAGAGTGATCGAACATAGGTAATCTTGAGATAAACCACATAAAGACACATTGCTGAAAATATGTATTGATGACTCTGAGAGAGCTTGAGTTGTCCAGTTTAAGGTAAAATCGGTGCCTGGAAAAGGCTAGGAAACTTTCATTCTGAACATGAAGAAACTTAGATTAACCAGTCTCAGGTACTAGTGGGTTTGCCAGGTGAAGTTTGAACCAGCTGGCTTAGTTTGTGTGATTTTCTCCCACTCCCTCCCTGTGCTAATGCCATGTTATCCTCAGGAAAGCGGGGCTGGTTCAGAAACTCAGATTCTTCTTTCCCTCTTTCTTCTTCTTTCAGCTGGGGGGAAACTTACGATATGCACTAATGGGCTGAAAGTTCAAACAGAACTGTCTTGGGTTTGATTTATGTTTTGTTGGAGTTTTTTTTAAAACAGAGCTTGGGAAGTATTTTGTTGCTCAGCTATCTGATTCAAAGGCTGAGGAAAACTGAAGCTACTCCAAAGTGTGAACAGGCTGTAACAGGAAGTTCAACGGTGGTGCCTGAAAACCAAGCAAACAAACAAAAATAAAGCTGAAATGCTGACAGGGATTTAAGGACTTTCCCACCCAAGCTTGCCTCTACAGGCTCAGACAGCTGTTAAGAATTAATGAATTAATTTGCTATTGCTCTCAATATTGCATCAACACCTTGTGTGACAGAAGAGCTTCCATTCAGAAAAATGTTTCCAAAAACTCCAAATATGAAAAGTATATTCTGAAAGGTATAGATTGCTAAAAAATAATAAAACTCTGTGGAAAATGTTTAAAGGCAGAAGTGAAAAGAGATGGGTATTAGAAAAAAAGAAGTCAAAAAATCCCTGTCAAAAAATTATGTCAAAACATTACTTTTTGCAGTGAAATCATTATAAAAGTCAAACATATTCCTATGAAGTCTACTGAGGAGCTCATTCAAGTTCTTTTAGCACAAATACCCATTTACAGAACTGAATGGCACACCTGGTAGGAGAACCTGAGAACATTTATTTCTCCAACCCTCTGAGTTTATGCGATCGCACGGTGATGTCAGGAATGCTTAATTATCCACCCAGCCCTACAAACTTTGAAGCACGAGATAGCCAGCAATCCACTCTCATTCAGAATAGTTTGGCATGTCTCCACGTTGTAAGTAACCAGTGTTACCCCTAGCAATTGCTCTTTAAAGCAAAAACATGTGCAAAATGTCTTCATTCAGCCTAGCAGTATCATATGTCAATCAGATTCAGGATGTAGAACTGGCCAGCAATATACTAAAAAAAAAGAAATCAACTCTCTTGTTTGAATCACTTTGAATTAACTTGACTCTGTCATGTTACTGGCAAGAATATTCTCTCTTGAGCATCTGATTTCTAATTTTTTCTCTCTCTCTCCCTTTTTGTTGTTGTTGTTGTTGGTTGGTTGGTTGGTTTTGGTCTTTGGATTTGTCTGCAAGTTCCAAGGATCTGTTTTAAGATTTACAAGACCAACTTAGCCTGGGGCTTTGGCAAGCAATTGAACATTGTCTACAGTGCACTGAGGCTTACTGACACCTTTCAAAACCTCTGCGAGTTTGTAAACTAAGCAGTAGTTCATTCTACAGAAATAACAAAGGTCTGGCTTTGTGGATGTATGCAAATGGAAATGACAGGTATTTATGATAACATTTGTGTATGTATGCAAATGGAAATGACAGGTATTTATGATAACATTTGCATATGTATGACATGCATATGCTTATATTTAAGTGACATTAGGTGTTTGCTTTGTGTCTTAATGATGCCGTTGAAACATACCAAGCTAAAGCCAGAGAAAGACAACATTTATCTAAAATTCTATCAGATCTTCAGACTTCTACTTTTTAACAAAAAAAGTAGGCTGGTTTTGTTTTTGACCTTAGCATCCTGGTCTTCTGCTTCCCTGCTCCAAAAAGAAATGACACTGCTGCCACTTGATGCTAGCAAGTGGCAAATCCCAAATATCTACAGCACAGCATTAGTATTATATTCCTGAGATTTCCCTGAAGAGTTACTCTGCTCCCAAATTCAGTTCTTTTTTTTTTTCTGTCCTGGATTACTTTATTAGTATTCACGATGTACAGAGCATAGCACCAATTTTACGGAATTTCTTCCAGAGTTGAGGCAAAGATTGCTTTTCAATAAGGCCCCGCTAAGACGCCCCTTTCCCAGCAGACCAGGAAGAGCCATATGTAACCCACAGAGGAAAATGAACACTGCTGTAGTTTACAAGACATCAGTAAATGGTTCTATTATTAGTATGCCTTCAGCCACTGTGATGCTTTCATAATCCTCGACATAAAATGTTTGTGTGGGCTGCTCAGCGACCCTGGGCCAAGGTGTAAGTGGGGTGTCTGATATGTCCTGGCACTGATGTGTCAGGAGTCACCTCGCCTTGTAGCCACCATGTAAATGGGAGGGAAAGGCCAACGGCAGCACACACAGAGTGCTACAGCCCATGCAGAACTGTAACATTAAATATCCCTGTGGTGTGAGCAGGTCAGGTGTGTGTAGCGTCCCTAAACAGGCTGCTGCAAGGATTGTGGCATACTGACAGAAGCAAAGCTTCAAAAACTGGACTCTCTGTGCAAACTGTGGTTCTCCTCAGGCACATGCACTATTTATGTTTAGTCTCCAACTAAGTATTATTTGCCTTTTTTCCTTCCTGGGGCCCTGGCTTAGCACAGAGACACACATGTACTGACTTTCACATAAATTTAAAGCCAGCACTTCCCTTCTAGCTCACTACTCCAATTATGTCTCGTGGCCTCTGCTGTGACCCACGGTGACAGCCTCACTACTGAGGCAAATGTATTCCCTTCTTTTGGCAGACATATTGCCTCCCTTTTGACACACATGGCTGTGTTATTTGCATTCTTTTCAAATGTTTGGTGTCTTCAGATCTCTGGGAGATCAGAGGGTAGGATAAGCATCATGTTGCTGATGAATTCATGGTGAATTTAAGGTAAAAATTTTGGCTAATTTTCAGCACACAAGTGGATAAGCCCCAAAGCTGCCTGTTGGTTAGAGCAGTTTAGGTCTGCCAACCTGGTTCCTTTGGTCTTCAGCTGCTGCCACAAGCACCAAGCCTTTCCACCAGGCAGGCAAAGACTCAGATTCAGAAAATGGGGGCTGTGCAACCTACCTCTTCTTTCAAGAATAACTCAGGTAGGTAAAGAATTCAGAGACCTCTTTCTTTATTCTTCCAACTGCTGAAAATCTTTTCTTCCTACAACTCCCTGTGACCATGGTGTGCAGTATGGGAGACAGAGGTCTTGGCACATAAGTCCTTCTTTCACCCCTCAACTGGCAGCAGATCAACCCCACCAGCTTTTGATGGCATTTCTGGGGTGGGGGAACATTATTTATCTTCAAAAGGTGACAGTTATTGAATTTGCTGTACCTGGATGCTGAACAACTCTTTGTAATCATTACCAAGAGATGACATCACTGAAACTCATTTTTGTGTCATTATTCTTACCCAAGGTAAATACGGAATGCTGTCATGCTATTATGTGATGTAAATATGTCATCATAATTTGTCTTTACACATCATAAATATTTTATTATATGACATTATTACACCTCCAGATATCTTTTTCCATATGAATAGTAATTACTCAGAGTATTTACTGTAATTATGTCACTTGATGAAATTACGGCAATTACATCGAAAAATGATAGCCCATGACTAATGAACTAAAATAGCATGGAAATTCACATAAAAAATGACGTTAAAAATGTTAAGGATCTGAGGCAAACTTACAAAAGCAAGGAAATTTACAATTAAGAATTTAATCTTTAATAACATCGCAGTGTGCTGCAATTTTATCTTATATGGCAGAAGAAGGAAAGGAGGGAAAAAACCCAACAAAAATAGGCATTACCTGAATAGGAATAAAGTGCAAAAGTGAACTGCTACAAAGCATAACCTGTGTATTTAGGATAGGGTGCACAGCAGGATAGGTCAGTGCTGTACAGCAGCATCCAAAAGTGTTTTGTCAGGAACAAAAAGCAAAGGACAGAAGTCAGAGCTGAGGTGAGGAGCTGTCACCTGGGGTGAAGTTTCTACTGAAGGACCATCAGGGAACATAATTTTTTGATAGATCATGGTAAAATCACTGAAGGACCACTGTGCCAAACTTAGGAGTAGGGTGGCTGGCAGGTGCCAGGAAAATGTGTGTCTCCCAGTAGATACGGAGCCTTGATACCTAAGCTGAGCTCACAGCTGTTGTAATGCCACTTCCTTCTGCAGCAAATAAGTTTTTTCACAAACCTTGATGCCCCAAGCAGCCATGCAAGGTGCTGCTCCATACCCGCACTGTCCTTGCTGCCACTTGGACCCAAGGGAGGCACAAGTCCCTCTGACAGAGAAGATTCACATCCAAATCTTTCGGATTCAGACCTTCATGACAAGAAGATGATTCTTCTTACATTCATTTGTAATTCCATTCTTATTTTCTTTATTAAAAGAAATTATTCTATGTTTAAGTGCTGGTGGTGTCTGAGAAGCAAACAGGAACCACTAATGCCAATTTTGCTTGTTTGCTTCCTGGCTCAGGAGTGAACCATGAACCCACACAAGAGGAATTTAGGGCTGGTCACCTCCTCCTTCCACAGCTGGTGCTCTTGTTGGTCCCAGTGAGGCACAGAACCACTATGGACCTCACTTATGAAGTTGCCTGCAAGCTGCTTTCAAACCAAGGTGCCCAAATTCTGTTTCACCAGGCCAGGAAATCCCACTGAACTGAACCATCACCCACAGGAGAAGAAAACTTAGTTTGGCTGAATTACGAGACAGACAGACAGACAGACAGACAGACTGGGACGGGGAGGGGGGTCAGAGAGACAGGGAGAGAAAAGGAAAGGAAAAAAGGAAATAAGGACAGGGGGAAAGCGAGAAGGAGAAATTCTTTTTCCAGTTAGAATACACAGTAATAATTTAATATGTGGTGCCATTTTAGAAAATGTGCTATTCATATTTATGAAAGGCTTAATAGATGCAGCTGCATCCTTTAACAAATTATTATAAGGCATGGTATGAAAGGCATTAGTAAGAAATGCTTAACAGATGATGCTGTGACAAGCTGTTACAACGCGTGTTAGAAGACGTCAATATTATTAAATCTATGGGCTTGCTTAGCACATGAATATAAATAATTTTTATGCGTGCTACAAATTGCCATGCTTTATTAATAATGAAGTGTTTATAAATGGAACCTTACTGTAAAGCAAAATGCAGCTACTCAGAGGACCTTGGAGTAATATTGTAGTAGAATTATCATGTTGAGAAACAGACTAGAAAGGCTGCTTTATTTTACTAACTCGACATGGGTTCAAATACACTGGGCTTTGATTCCTGAAAACCCCTGTGGTAGGGACCACCAGTAGTCACTGGTTGAAATCTGCTGTTGTCACGTTCTTTGTTACTCTGAAATCACTCTGGCCTCACTTGCATGGGATTTGCACCAAAGTAAGTATGAGCACCAGTGGAGTAACTCCTGATTAACCCTGCTGTAAGTGATATGTGCTGTGGGCCACAATATTTTCCTTCCCAAGTGAGAGCTGGCTGAAAGGTAACTGTGTGTTGTAAGGTATCCTTCTGGG
>VZTJ01005057.1:847236-888542 GCA_013397795.1 Orthonyx spaldingii
CCTCCTGGGAAAAAAAAAAAAAAAAAAAAAAAGACAAAAATAAGAAAAACAGCATGTAGATTTGAAAAGTACAATTTCCTGCATCTCAGATTCTGCCCTTCCAACAGATATCTTCTAAAAGGTTATTTTTGATTCAAAAAGAAACATCTTTACAGGACTTTTTACTGCACAAAACATTCTTGCTTTTCCAGAAGTTACCATGACTCAGTAACACACAGGAGTGGCTTCATTCATCTGTTCTGAGCATCCCACAGGAAAACATTGTTGGCTTTTATTCTTTTAACCATTTCATACCTTCATGATTGATATTTGAGTCTGCAGCAGCCCATGGAATGTACCAATGTACTTACAGAGAGAGCTACCATAGAACATATGCCTCGGTCTGCAGAGATTGCAGCTCCTCTAATAAAATGACATACTGTGTGATGGCAAACGAAGTCTTTTACCTTCTCAGTTACCTTTTTTTCCCCAAAGCATTTTAGTTAGTGTTTAAGGGAGTAGAGGGAGTGGTTTTCAACCATCCACCTATTCTACCTTTTAAGGCTAACATTTTTTTAAAGTTTTTCACAAACCTCAGGTTATTTTGATGATGGGACCTGAAATATAGTGATGGGGCCACAAATGGACAGATGTGAGGAGGTGTGTAAGTGTCCATAGCTGGGAGTTTCAGTGGGGGCAAAACTACACGGCTCACCTGGCATCATGTACCATCTGGGAAAAAAGTGTGTGTGAGCATCACTCAAGTCCTGCTGCAGCAACTGGGGAATCCCTGTTCTCTTGCAGCTCTGCTCCCTTTAATGCCAGCAACCAAAGCAAGTCTCTTCAAAAGGGATGTAAACCACTTCATGTACCACCTCTGTTATCACCCAGGAATTGAACAACAAACCAAAATATTACCTAACTGCATGAAGCTCATAAATGGTGCAGACGGGTTCATTCTAAGTTCTAGGCAAATGTTCAAATGGATTTTTTTTTTTTCAAACAAATGCATTCTTATACTGATCAAAGCCTTAGCCTTCCTTTTTTTTTTTTTTTTTTCACTCCAGTGTTTCATAACATACACAGACTAATGTAAAAGAAGCATGCTGAGGGACTTGTATTTATCTCTTAGCCTTGATGTGATTGCAATTTTCTGTATCTTCATACAAGAGTTTCTGGTCTAGTTTATAGTCTCTCCTGTTATAATTCATCTCATATCGCTTATTTTCTTTGTTTCCCCATTATTCATCATTAATTTCGGAGCCAACTTTTTACTTATTCCATGACTCCTGAGCCCAAAAAACTATTATTAACCTTGGATGTGGAACTGTGTCCAAAATTTTCTCTGAAGTGTAAACAGCTCTGGCATTTCATTACAAAATTTGCCATTGTGTTCCCAAACACTTCTTACTATAAACTTCAAGGTCACTCCCATCTTCCCCCTGTGACTGTTTCAGCTCCAGGTGGAACCTCCCCGTCACGCCAGAGCTGGGAGAGGGAGATGTCAAAACCACAGGAGTCAGCACTTCAGCCATCTCACCCAGTTTGGCAGTGGGGCTTTGCTTGAGGAAATGTGGGATTTCCACATCGTGCTGCTGAATAGGAACAAAAAAAAGGGCGAGTGCCGCTTGTGGGTCAGATGTCCCTCTCTTGTCCTTCCAGGCTTTCCAAGAGCTGCACAGGGTTCCCACATGAGTGTGAGGGATAGGCAGAGACAGAAAGGAGGCACAAGTCCCACTGAATGCCTGGGCTGGAGCCAAGTTGATGCAGACCCAAGGTCTGAGGCTGATGGCAGGATGTGGCATTGAGGGGAAAAGCCCTTCCGTGACCAGCCACATGCTACTTGCTTGCCAGCCCCTACCTGGTCTCTGTTCCCACAGGTAAAGCCACAGCAACAGCAAAAGTCTTTGGTGCTTTTGGAGCACTCCATGAGTTTTTCCACGCACGAGTTGATTGATAGTCTTATTACTTAGCACGTCTCTCTATCTGCAGTGACTGTAGCAATCAGCAAAACAGCAGACAACTGTATTAAGTATATGTGGGGAAAAGTGAAAATAACACCTGGCATTTAGCACAGTTCATCAAAGGATCTCAAAATGCTCAGCAAACTTTACTAAAGGCACATGATGCCCAGTGAGTCTGGAAATATTGTGACAGAGAGATTAAACCCAGCCAAAATGCTAAATCAAGGCGTGCTGGAGCGGCAGAGGCACAGCAGCAGGGCTGTCACCCTGGGAAGTGCACTGCTGGGGTGTCACCTCACTCCCCCTGACATTAATCCTGAGAAAGCCTCCCTCTGCCCAGCACTGCCCTCCAAAACTCCTGGCTGCTGGACCAGATTCAGCTGCTTTTGGTCCTCCCAACATCCCACAGGTGTTTTACCTGGGAGCATCAGATACCCCCACACACTTCTCCTGCTGGCTCACCACCCTTTTCCTGCAACGTGATGGAGAGACTGGATCACGGGAAAGCAGGGCTGACAGCGGTCCTGTTTAGCCTGTATTTACACACTCGGTTCATTCAGCATTTCTGTTTTATACATTTCTCTATTTAGATGATGTGTGAATTCCTTGTACACTTTTTTTCTCCTCAGAGTCATGCAGAGACTGTTTGTGCATCTGTATTGTGCTCTACTTTTCCTCATGTTCACAGATTTTTATTAAAATATTTCCATAAAACAGGTTGTTACAAAAAATAAATGAACGCATACAAATTAATACATAAAAACAGATGAGTTATATAGAATATTTACAAACAATGGGATAGAATTCAAAACTTCTAATAAACACAGCATATAAACAAGCATATACATACTCCATGGTTACTATCATTTATTTTAAGAGTTCCTTAGTAGTTCTGAGGTAGACTTAGGCTGACAGACAAGCTTTTCTTTCCCATTGCAGACTGAGGGGAAATAAAAAAAGATCTCAGTTAACAGCCACATGAAAAAGATCTTATTTTGTGCCCAGCTTGTGTTTCCTCAGCCTGCAGAAATAAACACACACGGTGTAAAAATTGGGCTGGAGAGCAGTGCTGACATGACCAAGCCTCCGTCTTCATGTGTGGTAAAAGATGCTCAGAGCTTTGAGTGCTCTGGCTGTAGGTAAGTGGGAGCTCCCTGGGTCCTGGCTGCTGGGCTTGCAGCCCATCTGTTTGTTATCTAAAACACTGGAAAGAGATAAATATCTTGGTGAATAAGAAATACCCACAGGACAGCATTCAGAGAGCAGGTATGCCGCCAAGCTCTGCGAAGGGAGAAAAATCCAAAAGGTTAATGGCTTTTCCAACTTTCAATCCAAAAAAGAAATTAAGCAAAAAAATGAGAAGAAGGGTTTTACAGTGCAATTATGGCTTTATTAAATCAGATCACTGAAGGCAGTGTAATCAGCTGACTTATTCAATTCCCAGACTATTCATGTGAGCCCATGGTTTGCCCCTCAACCCGGTGCTGAGGTGCCTTGGTGGTGCTGAAGGCTGGCAGGTGGCCAGGGACGGTGACATCTCATGGCTGAGACTCAATCTCATGTTTTCACCATGGGCAGGCTCTGAGTTCTGTGCTCAACCACTCTGCCAGCATTGCTGGGCTTCTCAGGTGTGAGGGGAGTAGTCTAAAACTGGCCTGAAAGTCAGCACAACCTGCTTGTGAGATTGATACAAGCTAATATTGGCACTTTATATCCTTGAGCTGCAGAGGCAAAACTGGATAGTTCTTGATGATGGTCTCCTGCCTCTGCAGCACAAGATCCCTTTCTGCACACTTTGACAAATGGGAGGCTTATTAAAGGCAGGAAGGGCAGGGCTGACTTTTTCTCCATTTCCAAGAGGAGGTTGTTTTGTCAACGTTTCACCAAAGTCTTGGAGTGTGAAACTGGCTGTTCATGTGCAGCCTGCACAAGTACTGTAGTTTTAAAGTGAAGGCAATTAATTTTAGTTGTTGACTTAAACTTCTGTTGAAAGGTACTTCATTTCCCGACTCTTTCCTCCTATAAATAGATTAAGGGTTACATGAAAGTCAAGTTGTGCTCGTTTGTCCTCCCTCTAGATAGATTTCCCATGGTTGCTTATCTATCAGCTCCCCCCTCTTAACACAATTTGTTTCTGAAATTAATTTAGCTCACTCACTCTCATTGCTCCACAGCCAAAAATACTCTCTCCACTTTCCTAAAGAAAAAAAAAAAAATAGAAACAAAACAAACCACTTTGGAACCAATATTTTCTGGAAGGGAGATTGAGCAATGTGTGTCTTGAACTTATGATTGAGAGAGCTAAAGAAAATGTGTCTTTTGGAGGGATAAACATTTGTGTTAGCAGTCTGGAAGGACTACCAGGGCTGGGGAGTGGCAGCTTCATCAGTGCTTCGGGAAGCTGCATGTGCCCAGCAGCTGCACTGTAAATCCCTCTGCCTATCCATCAGCTATTATTTGGTAATTTTTCTCATTGCTATTTATTCATGTATTGACTGCATTTCTTTTTCTTGCTTTCTGTTATGACCCAAGAAGGCAACCATGAGACCTCCAACAGCAAAGGACAATTTTGTTTCCTATGGAAGCTTATTTGCAAGGAGGAATATTACCAATGCTGAGGATATTTAAAGTGTTCAGCTTGAACATACACAACACACACATTCACACTAGACAAACAAAGTTGATTGATACACACTGATGTGCCTGGAGAAATTCAAACTTCATCCTGTGGTTTAATGTAAATTAATCAGAATTCTCGCCCATGGGCTACCTCATCCCTTCCCTGCACCACTGTTCCAGTCCCAGGACCCAGGCCATGAAACACACAGTAAATATCTAACATGAGGGTTTGGAGGACAGTCATATTTTCTGACTGGCAGATAAGGACATCTGGGTAAGTATGAATCACTGTTCTGAAGGCAACATTGGTATTTTTCATAGAGTGAATATTTAAAAAAAAATAATCCCTTGATCTAAAGATTCTGTGGTCGTCTTGCTGCCACTCACCTGATCTCTCATCTGGAGCTGCAAAATTAATTTACTTTTCACCATATAATGTAGAACAGAATTAGAAAAGGTCTGTGTCTTATCTCTGGAGATGCCAAATCCCTATCTGCTGACACTGCACTACAGAGCTCTTGACAAAAGGGGAGGAGAAACAAAAGTACTTTGAACATTATGGTGTATAGCTGGAGATATCTAGGTGTGCTTACCTCTCGAATAATGGTATTCCGTGGCGTAGGAATTTGTGCTTGTTCAAGGTACCCAGAATGTTTTGATAATCCAAAATATGGACCAATGGGTTTTAATGTGTGAGAGGACTGTGCCATACAGTTCAGAGTTATTACACAGATGGGTCTCCCAGTTACACTTGGACTATTTGTGGTGTTAAAATTGGAGGGTTTTGCATGGCTGTCCCTCACCTTGTCCTCAACAGTTGTTTCCAATGCGCTGCTGGCTATTCTGAGGTCTAGTTGATAAAATGCAAATCTTGTTTAAATAGTCTTGAAGACAATACATAAAAGGTCTATGAGGCAGCATGGTTTGGGGTTATTCCTTTCCCTAAAATATTTAGATGGAACAACAGGAGAACACTAAGCAGCTGATAACTTAGTCAATGAACTGTGCACCCAGATGTTCATAATTCTGAATTCCAGATGTAACATTAAACCTTTGGTGGGAAGCTGCCCAACAGAACTATCCATGAGATACTCTGGTGTCTTTACAGGGAAGTATTATACTTAAAATGGGCATTGGTTTTATCCTGTTGTTCTAAGTGCTGAAATAAGTCAAACATGTCAGGCAGCCACACAGCTAAAGATCCAGGTCAAAGCACAGATCCAAGTGGATGTCGAGTGTGACAACTGCTCTATGCAGAAAGAAAGTAGAAAGTCTGGTTTTTAAATAAGGACTCTTCAAGATAATAAACAAATAAAACTACCATTTAGCTGTCATGTTGCATCATTTTATGTCTCACCAGATGCTCCTGTAATTGTTGCCAGTGATTCCATGCATGAATTACATGGTGGGGCACATAAAATTGTTAAGGTAATAGGTCAGGTTACATCATTGCCACCAGGCTTCAGGAGCTCTCAAACACTGTTTAGCAGAAGTGTGCATTTAAATGAGGCTCACACTGAATTTCAGAAAAGCCTACTTTACTCTCTATGGTTCAAAATCCACAGTACAGAAAATAGCATCAAAATTCAACAGGCATTTTAAAACTGATTTAGGTCATCTCTGTACTCTTCAGGAGTTTGGTATGGAAATTTTCCCTTTACTTCTGTGAGTTGAATATTGGTCTATTCTGAAGTAACTATTGTTATTTTGCTGTACCTGGGTTTAGGATTATTTTATTTTTAATTTTTACTTCCGAAAGATGAGAAAACACAAGACATTTGTTCCTTCTTTCTTTTTAAATTATCCTTGCAGTGATAAATCCAGATTCCCCATAGACCTGACATTTTGCAGTTGACCTCTGGCCTTCCCCAGTTTCTCTGCTTTACACAAAAGCGTGCAGTGACACTCAACTTACACCTTTTCCTGCTGGCCCTCTGCTGCCTCTCCAGCACTTGCCTTTAATGGGATGATGTTGCTTTTCTTTTAAGCTTAGTCTGAACTAATTTCTTGCCCTAGGTTCAACCTATCCTCTGAGCTTCAATGAAAAGATAATTGTTGTAGTGCTACAGTTTTACCTGATGTGTTGAAGACTGTGTTAATGACTGGGATAACTCCACAACTGAGATAATTCCACACTCTTTATTCCTTCCGTTTGCTTCTTTCTGACGGCAACACCTGACTATTTACAGGGATCTGGAGTGACAGGGCACTGGGAGATGGCTTCACACTGACAGAGAGTAGGTTTATATTGGTTATGAGGAAGGAATTCTTCCCTGTGAGGGTGGTTTCCCAGAGAAGCTGTGGATGCCTCATCCAAGGCCAGGTCAGATGGAACTTTGAGCAACCTGGTCTAGTGGAAGGTGTCCCTGCCCATGGCAGTGAGGTTGGAACAAGGTGATCTTTAAGTTCCCTTCCAACCAAGGCCATTCTATGATATCTAAAAAGGACAAACATCACCTTTGATCCCCTCTTTTTACTGTGGTGTAAGGTACAGCTCCATTGAGGTGTAGATGTCACTCCCAGGAGGTACATGGAAACATACCTGGGATCTCCCAAACAGACAGCAAATACCTCTCTCACATGACATCCTGAGTCCAGATTCATACAGTGTAATAGCAAGCAAAGCAAATAAACCTCTTCAATACACTTTCATATTTTTATGCCTCCAAAGGATTTTTTATGGCTTTGGTAAATACTGTGTTCACAAAGTCAAGAATTGTTCTGCCTCTGTGCCGCACAGCAAGTGCTATAGTGATGTACAATATCAATGAATACAGTATTCATATAGCATAAAGCAATATCCATTAGCACAATACTAAGTAATATTATGTGATTTTATTAGCTTCTATTAGTAAACACAGATTGCATTAAAAGCTGTTTCAGTTTTATTTTTTAAATGTTTATATTTGAAAGAACATCCCAAACTACAGAAGTCAGTGATTTTCTGATGCTACAAAAACTAGCTGCCTGCAGATCAGCTTAATTTAAAGGCTTTCTGTCTTCTTTGAAAAGGTTAGAAAAGCTGTGGCCAAAGAAGACCCTGTGAACCTACTTATTAGGATTTCAAAAGCTTTTTGACAAGTTCTCATAAGATGAGAGCACGAAATAATTACGAATCAAATGATAGACAAAGCTCATAAAGAAATTAAACCCACTTTACAGTTTGACAGTCTCACTTTGTTTTAATAATTTTCTGCCACAGTTACAT
Source organism: Orthonyx spaldingii (assembly GCA_013397795.1). NCBI lineage: Eukaryota > Metazoa > Chordata > Aves > Passeriformes > Orthonychidae > Orthonyx > Orthonyx spaldingii. The sequence continues at coordinate 855,007 of VZTJ01005057.1, forward strand.
GTGCCTGTAGTAAAAAAAAAAAGCAAATACTGTACAATGTTGTTTCGTCTGGGTTTCATGCTTCTGTATGGAAAGTTAATTTCAAAACTTTCCATGCTGTCTTAGAAAAAGAACTAAAAGAACACTATCTTGCTAGTGGAAATGTTTTAGGAAAAAAACCCCCCAAAACAGCAATCAAACAAAACCCAACACAACAACAAAACAAACTTCATTTGAACTGTAAGTTTAGACTAGCAAAGTGTCACACACAACACAAATTCCAGGCACTGTTGTCACCCACTGTCAGATGTCTACATCTGCAAACTCTGCAGAGCAATGGCACTTGACACTGGCTCAGGATTTGGGCTGATAGAAGAAATAATGCCCTGTACATATGCCGAGATATCCAAAGCCACAGAGGGAACTGGAAAGACAGCATTCATAAAAGATGCTACATGTTTGTTGTCAATATGTTGAATGAACATTTGCCCTCTGGACTATATATATTTCAATAGATAATCATCTTTTCCAAGCATTTCCATTTTGCTGTCAGTATTGTATATGACAAGTTTTTATTTTGGTCCTGATGACGATAGTGCCTCAGTCTGTGTTGCATTTCATGGGAGCAAACTGTCTGCAGCATAATGAAGACCACTCTGGCTCAGCAGACGATGGACAGATACAGCTTTTACCAGTACAGTAATTCATTAAAATATAAAGTAGATACTAATGCTGCTCTTAAAGGCAGGCAAAGCACATTTCCTTGTATTCACTGTGGGCTTTTTCATTAATTTTATCTGGAAACAATGTAAAGGTATACAGATATGCACACACACAATTACTCTCCACATAATCACAGTTTCACTGCAGGAACAATGGCCTTGGTATGGAAATCACCTTGACTAAGACAGATAAATGGTTTCTATGCCTTGAAAAGGCTTCTTTGCTCAGAGAAAATAAAAAGATGTAACACCAGCTTTCTGTTTACCAGATAGAGGCAATGCATTATAAAATCCTAGAAGCCTTTTCAAAATAAAATTATTTGAGCTTTTCTTTAACCCGTGGATATACACATCCCTGAACTGTGATAATACTTCACCTGTGTTAGAAAATAACAATATAGCATTGCATCCGCTAAATTCACATTTTCCACATCTGCTTTTGCACTCAGTATATCACACGGGATTTCAGTGCTGTCAGAAATATCTAGGCCTAGTGAGACACTACAAAATTAATCTTAAACCCTGTTTTAAACCAAGTATTTTGCACACCTGTTGCAGAGTGAAGCCAGGCTTATGTTCCATACACTTGCATGGACAGATGTGCCAGGACAGCTGGGAGAAGAGATTCCATCCCACAGTGCACATGCCAGCACAGAACACAGATTCACTGGTGTAACTTTGTGCTGGCAACATTTTCTTTTTGTTTAGGCATGCCAGCAAGGCTTGAAATTCATTACATAAGGGAAAACACAGCTCTAGATGTATTAACTTTATCTAAACTAACAAAATCTTGATTGTCCCACTAGTTATACTGTTAAAGCATTCCCAAATTAAGAACCCTGTAAATGCCTAAGAGAGCACCGTTTTGTGATCCTTCAGTAAGACATGGAAGCCAGCTTGTGTTATTAGAGCACCCTGAAGCCTGGATACAACTTTTAATAATTGGTGTAAAGCCCTGCTGAACCCTGCTGAGATGGAACATAATGAAATGCCAGACAATGTCACTGTGAGTCTATAGTGGAAAATAGTGGAAAATACAGGCAAAACAATGTCAGTGGATGTCTGCATAGACAATGTTATGATTTGAGGAAAGGCAAAATGCTGTCAATGGGAGTCTATATGCTGTAGATAGCATTACCACAGTATGTGAATAAAGGCAAAATGATGTCAGGGCAATACACAATATGCTCAAGACAGAATATACTCAGTCTGAATAGAAAATCTGTCATGTAAAAGAGCTGCATTGATTTTCATCTTCTACAGTGATGTCTTGTCATTTTTTACACTGACTGTCCTTTTTATTTAGATTTACCCTGTAGTCTAATCTGAGGGGTTTTTCACATTAACACTTCCCTTACTTGCCATAAGCAAGTCCACTGTGACTGACTTTTTAACCTCTGGATTATGTTATTCAAAAGAAAAACGGATTTTATCCAAAATCCCGACTAAAAAACCACCAGCTATATCCACACTAGAATTAGCAGGTCCAAGAATTGAATAAAAGAAACTAAACAAACTTGCCTATAAAATACAGGTCCATACATACCCACATGTGTAGCCAGAAAGAATTCTAACCACCTCTGATCAGGGGAAATAAAGTCATTGAAGGGAAAACAGATTAATATTTTTTTAATAAACCTATGATATTTCTGCCTGAAAAGCTTCGGTCATGACCTTGCATGATTTACGCTTCTGTAAAATGTGGCCTCATACCCAAATTAACTTAATTGGTATAAATTTCATTATTTTTCTTAACAATAAAATTATTAAACTCTGGCTCCAAGTAATTTCTTGTTTTCTCTACCGTTTTTGTAATGTCAGTCAAACCTTCATGTCCTAAATTGTAAGGTAATTTCTGTCAGGGAAGTGATGCTTCAGCTGCAAGGGGAAATGAAATGTTTCCTGTGTATTTTGGGCCCAGCCTAACCTCTTCACAATGGAGGTGCAGCCTCCATTTCAAAGGTTTTCTAAGCAGCCAGTTTCAATCTGACTCCAAAAATTTAGAAATTGTGGAGAAAACAGCCACAAAGTTCAGACTCACCTGGTGTGCTTAGGTTGGACACCTGGACTCTGAAGCTTGGGAATGTCTTCTTGGAGGCACTGCCAGAGCACAAACTCTCCAAAGCATCAGGAGGGCAAAGTTCTGGGGAGCTTCAAACTGGTCCTTCTCCTCCCACCCAAAATGCTGAAGAATTCAAGTCTTGAAAGAAGAATTAGAGTTTTAAAATCTTGGCTGGTGTGGGAGCTGAGTTCTATGGAGTCATTCAGGTGCAAAACTGACAGCATCCCAGAAAAAACTGCCAGGAGAGGTTGAAACAATCTTGGGAACTTGGCCATTCAAGTGGGCTGCTTAAGTGGTGGGAAGACAAGTTATCAAGGAAGAAGGCCAATTTTAGACAGAGCCTTGGCTGTATTCTATCTTTCCTGCAAAACATTTTTATTTTGGTTAGCAGGATTCTTTGGAAAAGATAAATTCTGTAGGACTATATCCAGTGCTCCATCTATATCTTTGCGAGGATGCTCCAGCGTGTTGAGAAAAACACAAATTCAGATCTAGCCACGATAATCCTTAAGCTTCTGTGTAGACAGTCTTAATTTTTCTCTACTTTTGCTGTTTTGCATTTCAACCTTTACATTGCAGTAGCACAGTGTTCCCATGCTTAATTTGCCTCTCATCTGGATAATGATTATGAGCTGTTATTGACTGGCATTTCCAGTTCAGTGCTGTGAACATTGGGTAGGATTCATGAAATGCTTCTCTTATGCCAGCTGAAATTAGTAGTGGTTTTGAGGCAAAAGGCCAGATTCATCAAAAGGATAATGGGCAGATATATTTTTTGTTTGGTTTTTTTAGAATTTTAATGACCAAATTGCATTGCTATTCTTTGTTTATCTGTTTTTGAGTTCTATCAGATAGCTTTCGCAATAACTACCTAATTTCTGTATTTATAGGAAACTGGCACAAATTGAGAAAACAGAACAATTCCATGTTTATGAAGCATGAATTCTTACAGTAAATGTCAATATAATGTGCATTAATAGGAAAAATTCTACAGTAAATCACATATACATCTAATATGTGATTCTTCTCCGTGGAGCCTCCAGCTTGGCTATTTAGTAGTGTAGTGCCCATCTGCAGTGATGCTCCAGAACTATACAGAAATTAAGAAACTCCACCCATTTCGGGAGGTAAGAAGGACTTTTGTCTGAGCTGGTTTTGCAGAGAAAGCTGATTTGGTTTAAAATACATCATGCAGGTGTACATTTTTAAGGTAAGTCTGGTCCATACGTGATGTTTGCCAGACAGAACAGAAAATTTTTTACAGAAAATTTTACAGAATATTATTTACAGAAAATAAAGAATGAATATCATTTCGGCAGTTTGAGAACTCCATTTGTGGTATGTACATCTTCTGCCAGTGCCCACTTGTAGCTCATGCTTAAATTTAGCATGGAATTTCCTCTCCTGGTGAATATCTTGGAAATATGAGAAAATGTGGGATTTTTTCACACTAAAATAGTTTGGGAAACAGACCACGGAGTGTCTTGGATTAGGCAGCAAGAAGACTGTGTCTGCTCAGGTGCAGCAGCAAGGCAAAGAGGCATTTGACACATACAGGACCAGCCTGTCCTTTGGAGGCTGCAGAGGCAAAGAGACAGGTCGTCTTAAAAAATATATATTAAAAAATTCAGTCAAAAGCCCCACACAAATCACCTTTGTAACAGAAGATTAGCATGGAAATCACAGAATCACACAGAACCAGAATAGAAAAGGTCTCAGATTATCAAGTCCAACCTATGACCCAACACCATCATGGCAACCAGACCATGGCAATGAGTGCCACATCCTGTCTTTCCTTAAACACCTCCAGGCACGGTGACTCCACCACCTCTCTGGGCAGCCCGTTCCCATGTCTCATCACCCTTTCTGTGAAGAAACTCCTTCTGATATCCAACCTGAACCTGACCTGGTGCAGCTTGAGGCCATTTCCTCTCATCTTGTCACTTGTTCCCTGGGAGTAGAACCCAACCCTCACCTGCCTACACTCTTCTTTCAGGTGATTGTAGAGAGTGAGAAGGTCCCCCCTGAGCCTCCTTTTCTCTGGGATAAACACCCCCAGCTCCGCCAGCTGCTCCTCACAAGCCATGCACTCCAGACCCTTCTCCGTAGTGTGATGGTTCAGGACTTAGGCTCCTGCAAGCTGAAGCAAAAATATTAGAGGGTAGGTCATCCAGAGACTTAGACCTTCAGTTATTCATCTTTTGCCTCGATTCATTAAAGTCAAAATCTGTTCTGCACAGCTTATGTGAGGCAAGCCCTTAACAACCTATTTGTTCTGCTTCATGGCAATGTGGCATCTCCAGACTCTTTGCATTCCAGATAAGGAGACAGAAATGATGTCTGGATTGCAAAAATCTCCCAGAGAATGTCTACCCAGGCAAAAGCCTGGCACTTCTATCTCATAGCACAAATGTGGCTTCTCCTGTCTGGAAATCTGTTGAAATGAAGACTGTGTCAGGCAGAAAAATTATTCCACCCCTTAGGTGAAGAGATGGCAGTGCATAAGGCACCTCAGATGAAGAGACACGAGCTGTGTCACATTCTCTTCTCCTCCCTGATACGGATGCAATGCTCCACAAAATCCTGCAGCTTTCACTGCTCTCCCCTAGACACTAAACTTCTGGTGTCAACAAACACAGTGTGACAGAGAGAAGAGTCCAGAGGAAGAGTTTTATGAACTTTGGTCCATGTGTGATATGCAGCATTTTTTTAGAAAACATCATCTGAGATAATCCGCTGGGAAATGGTCTTTTGGATTAATCACTGTGACCTTGGGTCCTCCTGCACAGAAAAACATTTGTCACAGCTTGAGTTTTGGCACTTCTGTACCATCTTTGGGGAGGAAGAGAACCGGAGCAAAATCTGTGCTTGCCAAAAGTGCCAGTTTACCTTGATCAAAGAACAGCTCCAAGTTGTGGTATGTAATCATGTAGCTGCCAGACTGGTCCTAAAAGTCAAGAATCTTGGAGATGATGGCGAAAATGCTTCACTGCATGACTCTGCACAAGCCTTTTGATTTGCTTGTTCCTCGGTCTTCTCCCCTGTAAAACACAGTTAATAAATTCTTTACATTTCACCTCCTGTTTCTGGGGATAGTGAGCAAAAAATTCCAGGAATTTCAGCACAACTAATCAGAAATTCTCAATAACTGCAAAAAATCAAGCAAAGCTGATCAAAAATTCTCAATAACTGCAAAAATGCTGTGTGGGTAAACAATTCAGTCGTTGGTGGGGGAACAAACTGAACAGAAGAGCCAGGAGTCTATCTGAAATGCCTCCTCACAGCTACATCCATCAAAGCTCACTGAAGTTGCAGGCATATGGCAATTCAGAACAAGGGTGGGTGAACATGTTTAACCTAGTTAGAAACTCCGTGGAAGACTGCGGAGTCTGCAGCATTGCTCAGCCTGCACTGAGCTCTCAGACTGCTTAGGAGAGACTCAGGAAAACAAGCCTGAGAGACGAGAAAAATTGCCAGTCAAGAAAAGGTCGTATTAAGCACAGCAAGAATAATTTCTTTAAAAAGATCCACCCCCCTCAAAATGTCTAACACTTAAAAGGGATATTTGCTCTGCAGCAGAGACATGCAGCTCTGAGTTAATTTGATGGTGGAATTTCAGGGGATTCTTTTAGGCTGTTTTTGTAATTAAATCTTGAAAAGAAGGCAAATATGAAATAAATTCAAAGGTTCATAAAACTTCTGCCTTCCTGAATGAAGCTTACCTTTTCTTAATTCAAAGTGAGCTCTTCTGCCTTCCTGTGTACAGAAATGTGACTGTGAGAGGTGTATCAATCCACACATCTTCCTAGAACAAGGAGCTGGCAATGGAAGTTTAACCCATTTAGAAGATTTTTGTGCTACTTTTCTAGTGAAAAAAAATTACTTCAAGATAAAATGCTCAGACTACACTTTAAGAAACATAAGTGCATCACTAAGGATTTGAATAATAATTGTAGGAAACAGTTTAGTTGTTTGGTTAATTATCCTTTTTGCTCTCAGCTCTTAGTATGATGGTGTTGAGTTCACTTCTAGGGAAGTGCTAACTGGATATGACTAATGAATTGTGTTAAAAAGAGAACAGTTTCAGAAATAAAACCTTCTGAGTGATTTTAACCTCTGTCATGTGTACACAGTAGATTTTGGCAACTAATTGGTATCTACTGAGGTTTAGTTATTGCACTGACCAAACACCACTAGCTGTTATTTTGCTTTACTCTATATGCAGCATGTCCAGGGCTTCCTGGAAAACTTTGGAAAACTGCAGCTTGATAAAATTCTGCCAGAGTGCCAAGCATATTCCTTAAATTTTTTTTGCCAAGTGTTTTATTAAAATGAACATTTTATGTGTCCTCAGAGCAGTTTCCCATTTAGACAAAAAGGCCCCATCCCTCTGTCCTTGCAAGACCGTGTGCATGCCATCTTGTCATCCCTTTCCACTGCCAGAGCTGGATTTGCAGAGATGAGAATGAGACTTTCCTTTCAATCTTTGGGACGTTCTGATACTTTTCCCCCATGCCCACATAATTCTGTGTGAAAATGCCAAAGTTATCAGCTGTTCGTGAGGATCTGCTTTCTGAACACCAGCTGTGGCACTTTGTCTTAAAAAAGGTCCAGATCCCGAAAATAATTATTTTGGGGCATATATTGTATGTGAGAGCTGCCATTCAGAAGCACAGGTTTTTTAACCTGATTTACCTTGACAGGGATTAGAGAGATAGGGTCCTGATCTAACAAACTGTGGAGGCCTAAGATTTTTGTAGCTAAAAAGAGGCTAAAAGCTATAGACCACAACACAAAAACCTAAATATTAAGTCTGTGGAGTTTTAAGTCAGACCTCTTTCAAGTGTACACTTTCATATTGCCCTTATACATGCAATCTGATTCCCATTTTTCTAAAATTCATAGTTCTTTCACTCAATTTTAGATGCTGAATATTTTCCACAGAGCTGTCCAGCTAAGTGTCTCTTAAAATCTTCTCTCTTTTGGCAGGGACAGAGGCAACATCCAAATCTCCAGGAAGTGTTTGGCTACGCAAAGAGTAATTTTTCCTTCTTCTTAATTCCTATGCCCACTGCTCTTGAACTGGTGCCTTTCAGATTCAGCAAACAAATGAGCCCTTCTTCATCACAGGCTGCACAGGCCCATCCTGTGCCCTGCATGAGGCCAGACCCACTGGGGAGGGGGAAAAAATCTCTGTGTGATAATATAATTTATTATAGAATGCTTACACACAAGGTGGAGGTCTAGTTAACGCTACCAAAGCGACCTTAATTCTGGAATTTCCTAACTTTTTCCACTCCAGCCCCTATTGCATTAGAGCTTTAGCTGCCAAAGACTCACAATTCTCCATTAAGCTTTAGTTTTAAGTGTGATTTTGGGGGTGGGCCACAGACTGATGTTTTTCTGGGGATACAGACAATGGCAGACCAAAGGATTCACTGAATCCTTGAAATCTCTCCACCAAACCCAAGTGCTTTTGAACAAAGTGCCTGTAAGAATTCTCTCAAATGGCTAAACCATGGCATTCTTCCTTAATTGCATTTTCAGAACTGTCTAAACTAGTCTAGCTGAAACTTTCCAGAAAAATTTTGCTTGAGACACCTGGCATGGAAAAATTCAGTCCAAGTAATTTAAAGCTGCAAAATTATAAGCAACTAAAACCAAAATCTTGTAATGGGAAATGTCAGGCAATTTCAGCTACTGATGATACTACCAGCTCTGTCTATTACAATGTGAAAAATAAAGAGAGACAAGAAGAAAAAAAAAAAGACAGACAAAATTATAATTTATAAAAGGAGAAAGCTTTCTTGCTTACTGGAAGACGTGGGTTTTAAGAGATTTTTGGATGTGAATAAAAGGATGTTTGACAGATGAGGTCATGGAGACTGTTTAATGTGTTACAAGGCACCATGAGTGAAGGCATGAAGCTGAGAGTGAGTAAGGGGAGAAAAAGAGCAAGATAAGGCTATTCAAGAGTGTTCTGAGAAGGCAGAGGGAAGACAAAATGTAGAATAGTACCAAAAAAAATAAGTATCAGAGTTCCAGTGTTATGATCATTAAGTGTGTTGGGGTTTGGAATCCTTCTTTTTGTTTCTCTTATCTTAGGGAATTTTTGCCCATATGTTGCTAAGACACCATAACGACTGGGTGCTTAGGAGAAACAATAGAAAGACCAGTCGAGTAAAAAAACTTGTAAGTAGCTATTCCCTTATTTGGACATTCCCTCTTGAAGGAGGCAGAGATCTCGGGACAGCTGGGCTGGGAAAAGGGAAGGGGAGCAGTAGCTCGCCCTCTTTGCCTCTCGGCATTCAGAAGAGAGGGAAGCTGCTGTTGCTTGTCACCACTGTGGAGTTTTCCTGGCTCCTGCTGCCTGCCTGCCTCTCCCGGAGCCAGCCCCTGCTAGCCGTGGCTTGGGAGTCGGGCTGCCCTGCCCTGCCCAGCCCTGCCGGACCCCTGCTGCAGCTTCGGGGTTGTTGCCTACAAGAAGTCCAGGCTCCATCCCTGCTGGGGCCGCGCCTGCCATCACTGCCAGGGAGAGACAGCCGAGACCTGCGCTACAGCGCCCCCTGCAGCCGAGGAGGAGCCATCGCACCCGTCCTGCCCAATTGCTAACAGGGAGTGAGAAGAGACTGGACTGGGGGTTTGCTCTGTTCTTGTTTGTTGTGGTTGCCATTGTTGTTGTTTGTCTGTCTTGAGATATATATATATATATATATATATTAGTAAAGAACTGTTATTCCTTTTTTCCCACAACATTGCCTGAAAGCCCCTTTAATTTCAAAATTATACTAATTCGGAGGGAAGGGGATTACATTTCCTATTCCAAGGGAGGCTCTTGCCTTCCTTAGCAGACACCTGTCCTCAAACTAGGACAAAGTGAAGCATACATCTAACAGCATCTGGCTCCACTTGGTATTCTCTGGTACTTTGCTGGCAGGTAAGTGGATGAGATTATGCCTCCTTAAGAGATATTCAGTTTAAATGTAGCTGCTTGTAAATACCAAGTGGAGGGACACTGAACTCACTTCTCATAAGTCATTGCTGCTGCTCATTTGTAAATAAAAATTTTCCCAAGGTTCTTATTCCTACTAGTTGCTTGCTGACTCCAGTGGAATCCAGCAAGAAGCAGAAAATATCTCGAAGGCAGACTCTGACTTCCAGATTGTTTTTTAGATCTCAGTGCCCAATTCTGAATTCCTTCATTTCTTTGGGACCTTTTGCAAAGTCCATAACAGCTGTCACTCTAAATCTTTCTTCACTTGGCATGGCCCAGTCCTTCAGCTCTTGAGAAATGGTCTTTATTCATTCAAGAAGTCCTTTCAACTGAGGTCAGTCATGTTTAATTTTGTGATAAAACACCTCAAGAACTACCCTTTAATCTCCTTTGTTTCCTTTCTATAAAGGCTTCAGATTTAACTGAATATTGAATCTCCTACTAGTTTTCATGGTGGGATATTGGCTCTTAACTGTTTCACCTGCACCTCTGGGCCAAGTGCTTTGAGCTACCCATCACTTACGGAAAACATTTTTCTCCAGTAACATGCTAAGATCATATTTATTTGGGAACTGCTTGGAAATCTGTCATTATGGTGCTTGTGACAGCTTGACAAGGCCTGTTGCCATGGAAAAGATTTGTGATGCTGTATAAATATATTCCTAGGTCAGAAGATCTATGTGCTTTTTGGACATAGATGTTAAAGGGAAAAAGAATGATTAAACATTTTAAATAGCAGAATAATAAAAAAATAACAATAACATTTGATACCACATTTCTGACCAGTAATGAAACAATATTTCTTAAAGCATTTAATTTATGCCATAGCAATCCTGCTAGCAATGAAAGTTCATTTATTTCCAAGGCTCACCCCCATGCTTAAAATATTCTTATTACCAGTCATTTTGCAATATTGATGGCTCCTCTATTAATAGACTAGCAGACAAGGGAGCTATTATTCTTGAACTCTATCTTATTCCATTAGGTAAGGCTGACAGTCTCCAACTGCTTGCAGCTCTATAACCTACCGTGTTCTCAAGTCACTCACTGAAACTCATCCTCACATGTTGTTTTTGGTGAAAATTGTGACTAGACAGAAAAAGAGACAACAAAAACACGGAGAGAAGTATGAGAGAAAGTTCAATATAAGTTTGCCTCCAAATAGCCCTATTTTTTTGACTCAGACGGAACAGAGGAAATGTCGGCACAACGATGTGGAAAGTCATCAGAGACTGTCTCTGTTGTGTGTCCCTGTTGATGACTGATGCCCTGTGTTTTAGTCCCAACTCTACCCTCATGCCCACACAGGAACAATCTCTCCAGCCCTTTTTAATGGCTGTAATAAAGCATCACTTACGCTTTTCATAAGGGGATTTTTAAGCATGGGCAAGTCTAGGCTATGCTAAGCCAAAACCACCTGTGGGCATGAGGTTCCTTTCTTGGGTGCGGGCACTAGACTCCTGTCTCTCTCCTGGATGTTTGAATCCAGAGATTTTGCCAGGATGATGCTCTTCGTGCCTGGAAGAGCACACAGTAAACTAGGAAAGGCTTTGACCAGGTTGCCTCACCTGCCGCCTTTCCCACCAGGAAGCTTGTCCAGCTGTAAAAAGAGCCAAGGGAAGGTGGTGTCCTATGGTGCATTAGCCAAAAACAGATGTCCTATAACTCACTGAGTTTCCTTAGTCATCTCCCAGGACATAAGTGGTTGGCAAAAATGGATTTACAATCTTTAAAAAAAAAATCACAAAGAATCACAAATCCTCCAAATTTGCTCCTATCCATAGATGTTGTTGATTAGCCAGTTCTTTTTCCACCACAGGGACTCTCTCTGTTCTATTTCTTTCATAAGATTTTTGGCTCCTGTTTGGGTTTTTTTGTTTGTTTCCTTAATTATATCCCATCAAGCTCTGAAGTACTGTTTTTGAGATCCTTAAACATCAAAAGATCATTTATTTTTATTTAAAGTTCCCTGCCATTTTATTCCAATTTTTCAAGTTCTGACTTGAAAGAAGAGGGAAATGTCTCGAAGTAGAGAAATGAGAATTGATCTATAGTTTGAATCCAAGCCACAAATATGCCATGAGAATATAGACACATGCACATAGTGCCATCAAGAAAAATATCCCAACCCTCCCACACTTTTTACACATTGCAACATATTAAAAAAATATTTCTGGACATAGTGAAATATGTTAAAATTTAAAAAAAAAAAAAAAAAAAACAACCTAGGGAGTTGTAAGTACCTCCAGAATTTTCTACACAGAATGAAACGTTTTTTTCTCAGAAAACTTCCATGACAGTTTAGTAACTTAACCTTGATTTTCAGAAGTTGTGGTTTACCAAGAAGAATGCAAATTAAAGAGATGGAATTAGCCTGCTACTACCTGCTCTGGCAGGAAGAACAGCATGTATATAATCAGAATTAAGATACCATTGGGCAAATCGAGTCCATATCAGATGCCTGTATGCTGTGGAGTGCTAAAGCATCATAAATTTACTGCACATTTCACACTCTTGGTGTAGTGACAGCTGTGCTGGTCACCAGCTCAGGAACATCCTTAGGGGCTGTTTTAGACAAGAATGAATGGGAGCCTTGGCTGGATAGCACCAATGACCATTAATATGGAACGTTCCATGCACATATGCACACATGCATCAAAAGCTGGAAATAGAAGTGCCATTAAATCTGTCCAAATACTCTGGGAAACTGAGATATGGGATGACGTACTCCATCACGAGCAGAGCTCCAGATGGGATGTGAGGATGTGGCTCATGATCTCCTGGCATATGCAGCAAGGCAGAAGTTTCAGTCCTACTTGGAGAGGTGTTATTATATACAACACTGCTCAGAAAATACACTGGAAACCTCCCCTGGTAATTTATTTTTCAGCTTGGGATCCATGAAAGCTTTTAAGCACAAGATTCTAAATAAGGAAACAAAAAATGTTGCTGTTTCTCATCATAATTGTAAACTGAAAATAAGCACTTATACAACCTAGCCCAAATATTTAGTTAAAGAACAGGTTTATAACTACAGATATCTTAAAACGTGTTTGAATTATTATATACACTACTTAAACAGTTAAACTGTCAGCTTAGACTTTTGTATATCTACCTCATTAGCCTACCTCCAGCACCTGTGGTAGGTGCTTCTGCATTTTAAAATTTTGTATTTTTCCATGCTTTATTGATCCTGTAAAATGCCTTGAGAACTTTATGAGGGATGTTGCGTTAAAATGTGTGATTATAAATATGATTTAAATATCTGAAACATTACAGAGTGATTATTGTTCAATAAGGCAGCATGCATAAAAGGGTTATCTGCATGCTGTGCTTAGGTTTCCACAATATAATGTAATGAATTGTTCAATATAGTTTGTATGCTATTTGTCTCTGTTTCTTCTCATACTCCAGAGATGCCTGATATGCAGGGCTCTAACAAGGCTATCATAAATTGTTGAACAATAAACAGCCCTTGGGGTTTTGAAATAGTATGTGGTTAGTATGTAATCCATCTCGAGGAACTTGATTTAGTGCCACAAAGGAACATCCTTGACAATGCTCAACATTGTTTTAAACTGCTGCTTAATCAATTACTACGTGTGGGAAATGGCACCATCCTTCTGCTCCCTGCTCCGCTCCGGTGGCCTGGCTGCTCGAGGAGAGATTTAGGGAGCCACGCTACCAAGACAGATGTGTTCCGTGGAAATCACTGAACGAACCCAGCTTGAAACACTGATAAGTAAGGCCTCCTAAAATCTGCACTAAACTGCACAACTCAAATACCCTTTGGCTGGATTGTCTTAGCTGTGTCTACCCAAAAATGCTTCCTTTCAAATCGGTGCTGTGTCATGGAAGAACAATAGGAACAACTCACTAATAGCATTTGTGCCTACATCAAGACTGTTGTGTTTGGAGTGTGCTGCATATACCCGCTAATTTTCCCTTGCAGCATCCCAGTGAGTTGGAGAAGTGTTTCTGCCCCTTTTCAGGGATGAGAGCACCAATTACTCAGGCAGTGCAAGGCAGTGGGGGGGCCTCGTGGGCCAAGGATGAATGGTGGTATCTTGAATATAATGATGTTACAAAGAGTGACCCAAATAGTTAAACAAGACCAAGGCCATTTGTATTTCTTTAATGTTTTCTTCTGCTCCTCTGCTGAGGCAATTGCTGGGAACACTGAAGGCAAAAGGAGATGGACACTTCATGTATCTAAGCTGTAACCTTGCCCGGCTGCTTTAGAGACATAAATAAGGATTCCTAGGCAGTATTATATCCCAGGAGACTGCACAGGAAGAATACTGAGATGCAGTTATTACAACAATAACGTTCTGACATATTTCAGGAGCTATGACAGTCTCAGAAACATCACTCTCATTGTGAGAAAAGAAGACTAGAGGGAGGGAATCCTGAGATCAAGACAGAAGATGGCAAATTCCGCAGGATTCATTACTGAGAGCCACATGATCCAGTTTCCCAAGGATTAATACACTTTCATGTTCTGTATGTTATGGATATCATATCTCTGCCAGGGGGACAGTGCAAGCCTGCCTTCAAATTCAGCACCTCCTCCAGGCTTTGGAGTTCTGCTCACCTTTCTTTTACTTGTGTCCTTAGAGGACTGTGGAGTGATGGGTCACCTTTTTTCTTCACAGCCTTATGTCCCACTGATGCCAGACCTCTCACCAAGTGAATCTGATCAGGTATTGATCTTTAATCTACAGCATTGTTGGGAATGGCAGCCAGCTGTAGCTGTGAAGAACAACAACTGGCAGACTCTCTGGTTGGTGTTGGCACTGGCTCTCATTTATGAGATCCAAATTCCTGGGAACCAAATGTTCCTGTGATTCTGGCTTTCTGCTGCCAATAAAGCTTATGATACAAAGCTAATTGGCTTGTAACTTTTCTTGGAAATCTGAAAGAGAAATGGATAGGCTGCCTTTATTTATACACTGATATACCAAGACTCTGAATTAAGATAATGGGGAAAATATATACAGCAGTAGCCATTAAAAAACCAAAGTTTACCCATCTTCACTATGAAGTGGTTTCAGAGGCATATAAGTAGCTTTTATTTCATATAAGCTTAACAGGACTGTAAGAGTTCTTTTGGCCTCTTTTATCATTGTGAAGAATAACAGCAGGCAGAGTTCATTGCAGAAGACTTTGTATAGGCTCGTTCAGGGAAGGACTTCATTTGGAATCTGGTCCCTTGTACATCAAAACTGTAGCCAGTCAACACCCAGAAAATGGGAACTCTGTGTGAGAAGAATAATTCCTATCTTCATTGATCTGTGTGTAAAGGATAGGTTTATGACTGAAGAATACCTTAATTCTTTGCCTGCTTCTTCCCAGCCAGCCTACTCCTATCAGACAGCAGCTGATAGTAACAGCAGTAACATTTACATCTTAATGTTATGGATTAGAGGAATTCTTCCAGTCTTAGGATTGACTTCTGCTTTAAAAAAACCAAACATGAGGACCATTTAATTTTGAATACTCTTTAAAGAATTTCAAGGAAGACAGTCATGGAAATACAAAATCCCTGTAGGGTAGAAGGAATTAAGATTAAAATTATTTTGGAACATCTGTGGCAAAAGCCAAACAAGCTACTATCAAAAGTTGGTGGGTGAAAAAGCACATTTTCTTGTGAAGTGGTTCCTCGTGCTATGTGCCAGAGTCTGTTTTTACCCATGTAACTGAGAGCAGTTTTATGGGGCTTTTTGAAACAAGGAGGAAAGCATTTGAATTGTGGAAGAACAAATATGTTTTTAATCTGTCCCCCTGAAGTGGTTGCACAAGGCCTGTTGACCAGATTGAGAGGACATGGGGAGTTACAGCTGGAGCAGACCCAGGAGTCTTCAAATGTTTCTGTCTCCTCTGTCCACAACTGTTCTCATGCTATTACTGATTTCTTTCTTTCAAAAGCAACACAAAGGAATAGAATCTACACAGTGTGGCACTGCAGGGGTTAAAGGCCCACAATTCTTTCATTCTTCATGTATCTTTTTATTTTCTTCTAGTTCATCTTCCCCTTAAAAAGAGTATGCACATTATTTTTACCTTAGGTGTATCTGTTTCACTTGTTTTACTTTTCAGACAGTTACCTGGCTGTAAGCCAGCACTGCAAAATCAAACCCTGCCATTTATTTTAGGATTTGCTTTTATTATTCTTTCCTGAATTTCATACTTTTTCGTTTTTATTACTTTATGCCATGCCTCCCTCTTTTTTTTTTCTTTTCTTTGTTAGCTTTGTTTGGTTCCTGTCAATCACTGTTTGGTAGCTCAATTATCAGAGCAGAATGAAAAAAGCTACACAGTAGCTCAAGTTACAGATATATTACTGTCACTTCCCTACCACTGAAAAATGAAAGCAGCAACCAGAAAACCAGAAGATCTGAGTTAGGTCAGCGGTGCAGACTCCAGTTCTTTGAGCTACGCCAAGTCACAAGGAATTTGGACTTGCAGATACAAGAGGCATTGGACTTTTTTGTAAAAAAATACTCTGTTTATTGAAGATGAAAGCAATACAATAACAATGAGAATAAGCATGGACATGATGAAAAGCAAACAAAAGCAGCCCAAGTCTCAGCCTGAGCGTAATATACACATAAATTCTTTTTATTCCTAAAAAGAGCAAAGAAGTATTCATAACAGCTGGTCTCAACCCAAAGGTTTGTTTGGATCACTGAATCATGCCCTCATGCTCTTAAGGACTATACATAGCTGTCACTAAAATGATCCTGGAAAAATCCCCATCTACTGCTAAGAATTTTTTTTCCTTGCTGCTAAACATATTTTACTGTTAAAGATATACAGGGAGATGAAATACTGGTGGAGAAACAAAGGCCAATTTGCTAAAAATGGACACTTAAAATTAGTTTGTTACACTTCTAAGAAGCAGCCTAATTTTTCACAAGTGCTGGGCCTCTGTCAGCTTCCAGTATGGTCTGGGGGAAAAGCAGGGAGCTGTGGACCCTCTGAAAACCTGCCAGGTGCCTATGTGCTCCTTGGACAGCTGTATTCCCATATTCCCGCTCCTGCTTGCTGTGTGTGCTGCTCTGAGGATTAATGGGAAATCCAAGGTAAAGCTTCCACTTGGAAAACTTTCATCCCAGCTGTTCCCGTGGTCCAACTGCCTGCAGGAGTTCTGTCCTGCTTCATAACAAGGGCCTGTACCTGCCAGATGAGACAGAGACCAGCCCAGGGTGACTGCAGGGTGTTGCATTACAGTTTCCATTGGGAAATAATGGCACCCTTTCTGGCAATGTTTTAATTGTCTGATACCCTCAGGTTTTCCCTTAATTCTGCTCAATTTCCCATTAGTTTTCCTGTCTTTCCAAGATGCTTTCTTCTCTCAAGTTGTTGGAATTCTCTTTGCAAGTGTGTAGCAGATACAGTGCCTGCCTTTCAGACCCTCTTCTCGATCATATAATATCCCACTTACACAGAGGCAGTGAAACCTATGAAAGGTATGACTTTGTTGTTTGGGCCTTTCAAGACTTAATCCCTTTCTCTGGGATAATTTGCCCTTCTTATGAACGCTAAGAAAGCCACTAACCTCAACCATGTGCACTGCAGCTTTCCCTATGTCTTGAGAGAACAAAAAGGGTTTGGGGGTTGGAACAAAAGGGTGGGAGGTAAAGAGCTGTCTCCAACTCACTGGTGAAGAGGCACTTGTAAGATTTATCATCCAGTACATGTCTGTATGTGTGCCATTCCACTCCCTGTCTCTCTCCGGGCTGCCTCTGGACAGTTTTGTAAGCAGAAAAGGACAGTGCTTTCTGTCCTGCACTTCCTGACCTTATGTGCCAGTGTAATGTACAGAAGTATGTCAAATGCCATTTAATCTTCATAATCCAAGCAGATTATGCTTATAACTTCACTTCTATCTGCTCACAGCATTATCTCCTTTCAAAAATGCCACATGACTTTTTTTTTTAGTCAAGATTCACCCTTCACAAGAAAGACTTATTTTTAGTGACCAGATCTCGCATCCCACCTGGACTGTGGCAGCCCAGTGCACTGTATGGGTCTCTACATTCCTTGTGTGCTCTTCCCAAAGTGCAACATAGTAATGATATTTGCCATTCTGAACTTGCATTTCTGAAATCTGAAAGCAATAGTAGCTGAAAGAAGCAGTGAGAAATTGTAATTAGTGTCCCGATTATTGTTTTTACAAAGTAGAAAGTTTCTGTCTCCTCTTTCAAATCAGTTGTCTCAGTGGCCTGTTTTAATTAAGGGGGCACATAACTCCAGAAGAGGAACAGGAAAGCAGCAAGAGGAAGAAAAACAAGGGGTTTCCCTGTTCAGTCTTCAGTCTTAATTTTTTATTGCTAGTCATACTTCCACAACAAAATTAACAGCACCATTTAAGAATGTTTCTGGGGTGAAATACAAAACTTTTGTCCCTGAGTTCAATTGCAGCAGGTCCAACTTCAGAAAGCCCTCAAATCCTATTCCTTTTGGCTTTCTCATGTACGTAATCCTTGCTGTGAACTGAATGAGGCAATGATCCAACAGAAAATAATGTATTATCACATAATTGGAGATTCCATTATATGGTGTATTCATTATGAGGGCTAAACTGTAGTTACACAGACAGCCTTAATTCTGGCATCTCCCATCTTATCGATGTTTGACTTTACATCCTTTCTGATGGCCTTTGAATGAAGTTTGTAGTGGCAGCTAATATAACTAGTAAATAATTTTGATGCAATTATTACAACTTTCCGTTGGTATCTCATGCAGAATTGCACAGCTGTGTCCTCCATAAACAATGAGGATAGAAATTTGCCTGTCTGCATGTTTAAGTTGCTGAGTTTTCGTCAACATGTTTTAGAGTTCTGATTAATTTGGACAGCTCTGTCACTGCAATTCTTTCACTGTAATTCAGTAACAAGCTGCATCATACAGTATAAGAGCTAGATAACTAAATTGGGTGAACCAAAGTTGAAATAAGCCCTTCATGAACTTGACATGCATGGATTTTTGGGGTGTTTTTTTTTTTGGGGCAGGGGGAGGTTTGTAGATACTTATATCTGCCTACGCACACTTTTATCTCTTTTTATTGCTACTGCTATTTGATGGTTTCTTGCACCATATTTGGTGCTGAAATGCTGAGCTCTGGATCAGTTAAAAACCTGCTCTGTTCTTATGAATAATTATAATTTTAACAAAAAGCTCATGTCCCATTTTCAAAGCACAAGAAGTGACAGGGATTTCAATTTAGGTATGTTCAGAAGTTCTTGGGGTTTGGATCTATATGTAACCATGTACATAACGGTCATCCCACTGAAGGGAAGTCACTCTAGATGTAATATTTATAAATCACATCAAGGGACTCTAATTTGAGATCATAGCACTCCTATTCGCTTCTTGAACCTGTAGTAAAAGAATACAATATACACTGCTAATACTCTACTATGTAGGATAATGAAGCGCATATGTATGATGCATGAAGTAAAATATCTCATCTATGCAGTTGTTAAACTAAATTTTGTTCTCCCAAATCTGTTGTCCCCTGCTCACGCAATTATTAAAAGAAAAAGTTGAAACATCAGGATAGAGTGTTAAGTTACAACTGCTATTTGTAGTTTGTAGTAGATAACGTTATGGAAGACAATGATCTCACCACCTGTTGGAGAAAGTAATTAGAGGACAGTAGTATTCAATACCTGTTTTTCTTTGCCACACCATTTTCATTGATGATACATTAGACTGTGAAACCATTTATTTTGAATGGAATACAAAATAAACACCCAAAATTTCAAATTCCTTTGGTTTCAGGCACAGGAAAATCTGAAGAAATTCCAAGTAGATACACTTTGCAGCAGTTCAAAGGATTATCTAGCAGAAACTTCAAAAGTCTTGAATAGGTTAAATACTACTTTAAAATCTTGGTTTCAATATTTGACTAGTTATACTAGTATTATCCTATCTTTAGAACAATTTTGCCTGTAGACCATCCCCAATGACAAAATTGGTTTTCACAGCATTTCCATTATTACTTGCGAGACAAGTTTCCAGAGGTTTAAAAATTAATTCATAGCAGTGTTACTGCAGGTAAGGAATGAATTTGGAATGTCCCTTTCCTGGACTTCTTCCTTAGACATTTTTACCATTGAAATTGGTGGTATTACCAATGAATTGGAGAAATTTTCCTTGGTGGATATGGAAAAAGGAGAGAACAGGCAGAGGGAAGAGAAAAAACCCCAAGCCCTTCTTGACAGCAGTTGCTGTGCTAGCTATTGGAGGGATATATCCAGGGCTATAGGACACTGTCTTGGTTTGAAAGACAGGTGTCTGCTATGGAAGGCAGGATCCTCCCTTGGAATGGAAAATGCTACCCCCTTCCCTCCGAATTACTATAATTTTGAAATTAAGGGGCTTTCAGGCAAAGACACAGGAAAAGGGATAACAGTTCTTCACTAGTATGTGTATGTACAACCAGGCAAACAAACAGCAGCAGTGGCAGCAGCACCAGACAGAAGCAGAACCCAGTGACAGCCTCCTCCGGGCTGCAGGCGCTTTCCCCTTCGGTGCAGTTCCGGCCACGGCCGGCAGGGGCGCTGGTGGCTCCCGGCCGGNGGCAGGGGCGCTGCTGGCTCCCGGCCAGGCAGGGCGGGCGCGATGGTTCCCCCGCGCCTGCAGGGGGCGCTGTGGCGCAGCCCGGCCGTCCCTCTCAGGCAGTGATGGCAGGCGGGCTGACGGGAAAGGGATGGGAAAGGGAATTCTTTTACAAACCCCCCCAAGGGCAACTGATCCTGATGCCCCCTCTGGATAGCACTAGGAGCTGTAGCAGGAACTTTGGAAGCAGCAAGCTGTAAAGCCAGGGATGAGCAAAGTCCCGGAGTGGTAGATGAGATGTATCAGAAACTCGGCAGCTGTAGCTGAAACTGCAGGGCGTTGGGACAGGGCAGGGGGTGCGGGTTATAGTGTAGCAAAAAAAACCCTTAGAGCAGTGGCAGAGAAACAACGGCAGGGCTGGGCAGTGGCAGCCCAGCTCCTGAATAAGACCCAGAGAGGCTCCCTTGGCTCAGGGATCCCTGGGTTTCCCCTGAGGCACCTGAGCAGATGGTGGAGGATCCTTTGTTTGGTGAGGTAGGGTGGTAAATAGGTCCCAGTGCAACTCTTATGAGAAGAAACTCCACTCACGATGGAAGAAAGGCAGCAGGAGACAGAACCCTGCAGTAGTGGTGAATTCTTCCCACAGAGTCTGCAGCCTCTCTCCCCTCCAAATGCCGAGAAAGCAAGACAGCTAGCAGCTGCCCCAGCCCCTTTCTCCCAGCCCAGTTCTTGTGTATCTCTGTTCTTCCCAGAGAAACCCCCAGGTAAAAAAAGAGTAGCCAGCTGCACCCCTCCCCTGAGCTGTGGCAACTTCTTTTGTCTCTCTTAAGTACCCAGTCGTTATTGTTCCTTAGCAACAAAATGGGAGAAAATTCCCTAAGAGAAAGAAACAAAAGGAATTAATCCTAAACCCCAACAGACACCAAAGTTCAAACTCTTGAGTCCAGCCCTCAGAAGGGTTGCCAGTAGGAGTTGTGGCAGCATCTTGCAAATACAGATGTATTTTAAACTAAAAAAGAACTTTGTTTCTTTTTAACCCAACGTAATTTTGTCCTGAACTAGAAATATCAATGTCTCTTAATTACTCTGTGTATGCAATCGTCTTTAAGAAATCTCTGATAAATAAGTCCATGAACAAGGCTGGGAGTCTGTGGTTGCCATGCCGCTATTGCCATGTAAGGTAACAAATTCTAATAATCCTTTTTGAAGAAATCTAGATCGATTTCGTTTTATTTAAATCTTCTGTGACTGGTAGTTTAGTAGTCGTGATATTGTTCTTAATGACTGTCCAGCCATTACACATGTATTTATAATTATTTTGCATGAATTTATTATTTGGAAATATTTTTAATAAAAATCTAGGAAAAAAGTCATGAAGAAAGAGTCTTTCTACCCTTGGCTAAGAATACCCCATGCACTGTAAGGAGTAGACAAGGCAGTAGATGTACACTCCTAAAGGCACCAACCATTTCCTCATTTAAATCTTCATTACAGTTTTGTAGAGTTCTTCCTCAATCTTCTTTAGTACAGCTTTGCTAAGTACACAGCCCAAGCACCTGGGGCCATTCTCATGATTTATGCATGCAGTGATGTGACATGGACATGAGGGACTTCCATTCCCTAGACTTCAGTACAGCTTTCGATGGTTTGGATTTCCTTTGGCATCAGTTGTCTGGCCAATGCTGCAGAGCTCAACTCAAGGGGGTTAATCGAGAAGAGATTATCTTCAATTCCTTCTTGAGAGTAGTCTGCACACATAGTGCCTTTGGAAAAAGGAATCTATACATTAGGAAGCTGATTCCAAACACTTTACCCCAGCTGGCACCAAAATGTTGGTGACAACATTCACCGATGCTGCTTGTTGCACTTTTGGGGACAGACATATAGCACATGAATTTTTTTTAATTGCAGAAAGAAATCTGTTTGTCCTGTGTTTGTCCAAGCTAAGAGAAGTTTTGTTACTAACTATACTCTCCTCATATCTGGTTCAAGGCTCTCAGCTTTTCCTCTACTTCTGAAAGTACTAAAAAAAGCATGGAAAAGGCACAGAGACTTCGTGCACAGCTTTTGAATACTTGTTTCAGTGTTGCACCATGCTTTGCTAATTGAAGTGGAACTCGTTTATGTCCATGGTCCAATCTGCATACACATAGGACAAGATGAAGCTGTCTGTGGAAGTGACACTATGCAGAAATTTGTCTTTGGAATTGCTTATGTCTTATTTGTCCTCACCAGCTGAAACATGTATAGATCTCATGGGAAATGGAGAACTTTTGTTGCATAGCTTACCTCTGCAATCCTTTTTCCAACATTTCTTAGCAGAGAATTCAATAGGGCTTGACTACTGATGCCCCCTACCCAAATATTTCCTCCTATTGGATGCTGTGCTCAGTTTTATATCCTTAACATTAATTCTTGTGCTGGATCCTCTACTGTTTCTCTCAGACCTTTTCTGGTATTTCCTAGGGTGCAATGAAAAGTGCATCCATTCTGCAGCTTTCCACACTGCCAGGGAGGGCTAATTACAGGACACACTCTGCAAATGTCTTATTAACCATTCATTTCACAGAAATGCAGACAGATGGCCTGAGAATCGTTTCAGCAGGGTTCGAATTTTGTTTTTCTCTCTGTACCTAAAGTTGCCGTGCTTATTTTTTCATAGTTTTTTCATATTGCCAGTTCTCAAGAACAGGATCTACATAGGCAGGTCAGTACTTCTCTATCTCTAGTTCTCTGCTTTGAGCAACAGTCAACTTTCAAAGTGAATTCCTGTCTGCTCAGAGGATATGTACCTCTCCTGAGATCTTAGTAATACCTGTCTGAGCATTGATGCCTGAAATAGTCAAAGTTTCTGCTTGGACAAGTGGTCATAACATTTCTATGAAGACAAGTCATTATTAATGCAGTCTTTTCTGGAAATCAGTGCATGCTTGCTTCAATATGTGCTATCAGTAGCTATCAATAGGCTACACTGTTCTGCAAGACAGCTTACAGACAAACCTGTCCAATTAGCACTATCTGGGCATATCCAACTCTCCTCAAGAACACCAAGTACCTGTTCACTATCTGCTGAGGCTCAATGAATCCTAGGTGCCTAAAAGTGTGCTTGAGTTGAATTGCAGTTAGAAAGTTTTATTAAGTTTCTCCACTGTGGTACTCACAGACTGCCCTTGATTTGAGAGTGAATCCCTTCACACCTTTGAATCTGAATATCTTTAAATTTTGTCTCCTCAATGATTTAATATACTGGGGATTTTTTTGCCCCAGGTCGTTTTAGGAAATTAGTCTACACCAAGACTTCTCCACATTTAGGGTAGAGAAGAATAAACAAATAGCAAATATCCAGAAGACTCATTTGTACACAGCAGATTGTCAAACATAGGAAAAATTCCATGCGCACAATCAGCATTTCAAGGAAGTGGCAAAGTATTCAAAGGTTGTTTTAGCGCGTGAGCAAGAAAGCATCCAAACCAGGCTCTCCAAGCACTGCAATCCTTTGTCCTTCACCTGACACTACTGACTCTTTTGCTGTTCCACGTTGCTCTTCAAAGAACTCCCCAGAGGCTTTTCTTGCTGCTACCTTGTGAAGAGAAGCTGAGAAGCAGTGATGTATCTCCTTGGAGCACTTTCTCCTCAAGTCTATCATTACAAGCCAGTTCACCATACACATGGCAGACAATGCACCAGCTCCTTCTCTGAGGCTGATTCTAGCTTGGGGAAAAAAAGGATCAGATTGGCCTCTTTAGTTTGAAATTTGCCATCTCCAAGTCAAATAAGCTCCACATTGCCTCTTAAAGACTGAAAAATAAATAGCAGCAAAATGTGCTCTGCTGGATGGATTCCTTTTAGCAGGTAACTGCATAAACTAAATCTTGGCAGCAGAACTTCAAGTGAGTGAAGTATTATGGTTGATGGGCTCAAGCCTTTCTTCTGCTAATGCTGTGCAAGAAAGACTGTGACTGAAAGAGGTATAATTAGTGAACCGTGATTGAATTCTCAGCATCAAGAAGACAACAACTCTTTCACAGTTTCTACTTTGATGTCATCTCTCATCTGTAAAGTTGTTCTACTCAGAACCACTTGAAGGTATTTTTCTTTTGAATTGGCTGCTTTAGACTGTCTTTAGTGCTAGATTATCTGTGTCAGGTTTATCACAAGCTGTCTGGATGCAGGATGATTTTTCTTTTCATGGTAAAACATAGCATCCTTCTAAACTCTTCTTCCAGTTTATGATGAAGGTGCTTCTTGGTTGAATCTTCTGTTGCTGATTTCCAAACACCCAGAATCTGGATCAACAATCTTACAATCTTCTGCATTGCTATTTTTGTTTTATTTACACTTCACAGTAACAACTTGGGTGATAATGACTTGCTACAGTCACTGTCTCTCTGCTGACAAGAGCAAAGATCTGTCATCATCTCCTATCTAGCAGCATTTTGCACTTTTGAATCTGCGTGTAGCGTATTACCAGCACTTCACAAGTCCTTAGTCTCAAACACTTGGTTTTCTGGTTTTTGTTTTTGTTTTTGTTTTTTCTGGAAAAGATCACGTACACCTTATATGTTGCTTCCTACGAAGCATTTCTTGGTGTCTTCCTATCAGGGTCTTCTGAATCAGGGAGCTGGTTTTTTTGTTCTTTTGATGTAACAATATGCAAAAGACTTTCCTTGTAACTATGCTGCGGAATTGCTGATAACATATGTGATATTTCACCAGCATGCAAGTTTCTGCCGTAATCCACACCTTGAATATCGAGGAAATCTATTCTATGATTTTATGTCTTAAAATATTATATTGGCATGTTGGTCTAAGTTTTTGAAGTGCACACTGTGAATGTGTGTGCTTGGAAAGCTGACTGGTACCACCTTATTTTCCAGTTTTCTCTACCTCTGCTTCAGAACTGCAATGAAAACTGCAGAAATTTGTGCATTATGAACAAATATTCAGCAGCATTATGGAAGCAGGAGCACTAGTAGCAGGCATACAGAGTAATTCATATTGTGGTATCCAAATTTCATTTCAGCATTCATTCTGGGAAAGCTGCTCATGCAGAAAAAGTTACCATATATTGAGAAAAAAAGCTATGGCAAACCATACAAATACACATCCCTGAGTCAACTTTGACTCCTCCTTAATGTAACCCTGACTCAGACTTTGACCCCTCAATGTAACCCAGCCTAGCTCATGGATGAAATGATTAGATTCTGAGTGGATATATGGATTGGAAGCACAGAGTTACCAGAATACATTTCCTGTTTGTATCTGAGAAAAATCATCTACTAATTTTCTGCTGATTATCTTTTAAACAAAGATTTGACATCTAATTAGTTATTTTCTTTTTAAATATCATCTTTTGTCTTTGGAGTATTACATTGTCCCTGTGAAATGCAAGAAATCTTGTGGATTTAGGAGCTTTGTGAACGAGGGAAATAATTAAATGAGGTCACCGTGTTGATGTTTTGTAGCATGACATGGAACTAACACCCACTTCTTCTTTTTTAGAGAACTAAAAAAATCCTTAATCTAATTGGTTTCTTTTATCTGGCAAGCAAAGATACCTCCTCTATCGCTTTCTTGTGGATGCAACACCTTGAAGATCAGAAATGTTCCATGAGGGACTGTATTAGGCTAATTGAAATAAGGCAAGAGAACTTAGAATCAGTCTGTCTCTGCTGCAAGCAGGGGTTTTCACTTCAGTCTTCTGGCACTGACAAAAAAGCAGCCCAGGTGAACATCTCAAAGCACCTCTGAATTGTTTACTTTCATGCAAACCAAAATTTACCTGTGCACTGGAATCAGCTGTCAGCGAGTTTGGATAAACTAATTCTTTGTGTAATTTGGTAAAATATAAGTAGCTAAGCATTAAAATGAGGAAGAAAGAGCTGTGTGTGAGGCCACAGAAAAGCCTGAAGGCAAATTTGCATGGAGTTTACACGTAATTCTGGAAAACAAGCATTAGACATTGCACACCCACGTGAACTGAAGTCCCAGTTTTAATTTTCCATCTCCACACTTCAGGAGGAATGGCCACCAGGTGGGAGATGAAATGCACATTTTCCTACCCGGTACAGCTCCCTTCACCCTCCTCTCCCCTTACCTCTTGTTTTACTCCAGTTTTTGTCCTTTTCCTTCTGCTACTCCTTTTCATGAGCACATTTTGAGGCAGAGGGCTGGGGAAAGACAAAATGTCGGCTTTCCCTCTCCCTCCAGGGATCCAGGTATCCTCTCCCCCACAGTGGACTGGCAGCAGGAGAGCAAAGGGATCCATCAAACCAAGGAGATAAGAGGAGCAGGCAGGATGGGGGGGTTGACGCCGGTGTCTCAGGGAGCTCTGCTGTGAGGATGTGCATTAGGCAAATCAAAGGGAAATAGTGGTAAAAGCTTCTCCCCCAGTGCTGCATTCACTTGTGCAACTGGCATTTCCAGTACATTAGAATGATCCTGTACTGTTGTGATAAGGATTTTAAAACTCTAGATTTTAGCCATGACTAGAATCTGGATGCCTCAGAATGTAATTTTTTTTTTTCCACTGGCTTGGGAGAATCTAAAATTCCACTGCAAGCATCCAAATTTAATACGAGTTTCCTTTATTAGTAGTATAACTTTTAGCTTTGTCTCTCTTAAAGGATGAAATACACCTCTCCATCAGAAAAATCCCACCAAACTCCAAATTTGGTCACATTTTTGGTGCCAAGAAAACACAGATTGTGGTTGAGAGGCTAGAATGAAGCTTGCAATGCCAGCTCAAGATGAGGTTCATGATTCAAACATATTATTCACAACACAATTATCCACAACATCTCAAATCTGCAGCCGACTTCAACTCCCACAAGGCCATCCTTCAAACTGATCTGTTCAGGTGTATCATAGTAAAGGTCATGGGACAGGCACAGGGACAAAACCACAAAGTCCACTAGACCTCCAAAGTCCAAAGCTAAGGGAAATAGCAACATTGAGTTAAAAATACATAAGTAAGTAAATAAGTAAATAAATAAATAAATAAATAAATATGTATAATGAAAGCAAAGGTTTCCCACTTCCAAGCAGCCCCCTCCACCTGCCCCACGCCTGACACCGCTTGGAAGCTGGGGCAGAAAGCTCTTGGCAGTGCCACGGAGGAACTAGTGCTGAGGTGCAGCTGCAGACAGACAGACAGACAGACACACACTGCATGGGAACCACTGCCCCATGCTGGGAGCTGCAAAACTACTGCGACGTGGAAGGATAGCTACGGAATAACAGATTCCTCCTGCTGCTCTGGTGGCTGTCACATTTCACACCATACCTCTCTCCTTTTCACAGGCACTCTGGCTGGATTAAATGGATTAAGAACTGGTTGATAAATATGAATGGAGTTGCGAGTTGATGTGGAAAAAGGTTTTCACTGTTTCTTTCTCTATGAATGAATCATGAACGGAAATTTCTTCAAGTGCATTAGAAATTAATTCCTAGAGACTCTTTTTTTCCTCCTCAGGCTGAAAAACTGAAGAGCCAAATTTTACAAGGGTGGGGGGGAAGTGGAAAAAAAGGCGTTTTAATTTATCTGAGATTCTCTTCCTTCAAATCCTGATTTCTAACTGCAATATTCACTGTGTAGATTATTCAAATAAAACAACATAACATTGCAATCTATTTCAACTAAAATGATCTACTTATAGTAAAAAAACTTCAGATTTGATAGCATGCTTTTGCTTTATGAATTTACTCCATCTGATCAAGTCTCCCCAGTGCTGTGCTGCACACTTTCACTGGTCTAAATCTGAGAAAAATTGATGCTAAGGAATTTGGCTGCAGTTTCTTTTTTTTTTTTTTTTTTTTTCCAATAACAGGCAGTTGTCCCAAAGTTTGGAAATGTTCGTTTACACTATTCATAAACTCACAGTCGATCTGACAGATGTGGATATGGACATACAACTATTTATGCATATATAAACCTCAGATCTAATTTTATATTGGAAGCACCTTACAAGTTCATAATTGTAATTGTTTGGGTCTAACTGCCATGTGTAGGATGGCCAGTCACTGTCAATTTGTTTTGTTGTGGAATTTGTTCATTTTCATTACACACTGAATGTATGCATCAATTCCTGGCTGAAAATAAAAAATACCATTATCACAAAGTCCCTAGCATATATAAAGAAACTCACATATTATGAGCAAAATCTTGGGAACTTTTGGTCTGGTTTTCTAAGAAAGTGGGGCTTATCACAATTCATACATTGTCCCATATATGAATCTGTTCAGTTCTTTGTCTGTCACCACCCCCACGTCTTTCCCCAATAAGTTTTGAACACGTTACCTACTGTCAGCCTGATCTGTTAGAAGTCTTAGAGGTCATGAGATAGGGAAAATCAGCAGTAAAGAAGCCATCACTGTCTGCCAGATCCAGTGAAAACTTGTCTTTTCCAAGCTGTGAATGGCATGGCAGAGCTAGGGAGACAAAGGGTAACACACATACAGGCCAAGTGAGCATCAAACTCGATCCAACACTCAGTGCCCTTTTGAGTGACAGGGAAAAACAGAGTTAGGAGACCTGGTGGTAACCACGGACATTACATATGCACAGGGACAAAACAGAAAGCACTCACAGGGTATGGAAGAGCAAAAAGATCCCTGCAGCATGGAGCACAAAGGCTTCCAGGAAGCTTGGAGGCATTTGGATAACAGAGAGCAGTTTCTGGAGAGAAGGGAAGACTCCAGGTTTTGTGGAAAGGAATGCAGGAGATTGTACACAGACCTGCATGCGGGAGCTCAGGACTTCTGAACAACGAATCGATATGAGTTCGCAGAAGCCATTTATTATTTACAAAACACTCTTCTTATACCTTTTACGAGTGCTGTACACGCGATCACGCATTACATGATTGGTCCCTCTATCTTGTCCACGTGCTCTGCATGCATTTTTCAGAAAATACAGTTGGTTCTAGTTTAGTGCAGCGCAGTCTTTATCTATTTCTTGCTGTCTTGGTATTCTGTTTTTCAGCTTTTCCTTTCCCAATTTAGCCCAGCTTACATTTCAGTGGCCTTGACAAATTCTTGAGGGCTCTGATAAGCATAACTAAAGGTGGTTTTGGCTGGGGCACACTGTCAGTGTTCAAATGCATTACAACACCTTTATAAAACTGAACTTGCTATTCCTTGGCTCACAATATTTGCCTGAAGGGAGGAGAGAGGCGACCCCTTTTTTAATAACTCTAAACCCTCTAGCTTTAGTAGCTTCAGGCTTCAGTGGCGAGGAAGTTGACTTCAGGATAGTTTAGTCCTGGCACTTGTGAAAACCAGCACTTGTGGAAGCCTTACAAGAAATCCTTCCAACTGATACAGCAGGTATGAAATAATCTGAAACAATTCAGCAATGGAAATGGTCTGACCTGTACAGGTGAGCTGGATTCACCTGTGCCATGGTATTGTAGCCCCTCCTCGGAGTAAGGTGGTTTCAGCAGCACAGATCAACAAAACCAGTTTTTAGAGGAAGAGGAAAGCCCACTATAACTTGACACTGGAAGCCTGAGCTTCTACAGTTATACTTGCATAGACAAAGCCCTGACCTCAATGGGGACGTGTCTCCCATGAAACCTGCTGGCAATTTCCACCTCCCCACACCAACACAGCCAGAAACAGAGGCACCCGTGGAGTCTGGAGTAATGTCAGTCAGTGTGTGGTATCCAGGTTGAATTGGTCAACCAGTTCTCTTCTGAGGTTTGCTCAAAACAGTTTTGGCATTTAATGTTCTACCCAGGACCAAGTCACAGCAGGGATGGAAGGTGTTAGTGGTAAACACAGCCCTCGTGCAGTACACACTGATAAAATGTAAATACAAAATTGCATCCTGGCAAGGGAGGTGCATGGATGTCTCTCTTCCATATGCTGCCATGCAGGTGGGAATTCAAAGTGCACAGAGCAAGTAAGCTATTTGAAGATTTGGGGTGTGCTGCCTCACACAGAGCAGCACTTCAGTGAAGGAAGAGTGGAGTCAGAATGTGGATTTGTGTCCCATTAGACAGCCTGCAGTGAGTCCAGCTTGGACACTCAGTGATCTTTCACATCACTGCAAGAACAGGGAGCTCAAGGCAATTCAAGAGTAGCAGCCAATGCCAGAGGAGAGCAGCAAACCCTCAGCCTCGCTTTCTTCCCAGTAACAAGTCTGTGTAGTTATATCCTTAATGTGCTTTAGATAGAGTAAGCCACAATGCAATTAGGATGTCCATATGGAGAGTCAGTGCAGCATAGCTAGTACACTGTAGATTCAGATCGTCGCTCACTGAGAATTAATTATCTTGTAGACAAGCCATGTGTCAGTGAAATCCGTTTATTACTGTATAGGATATGTGGTCTTTGAGGAAGGCTGGCCCAAAAGAAATGGGGGACTGAAACTATGATTGGCATAGGAAATACATTGGTAGGAAATGCAGTTTTATGCCAAGTCAGTTGATTCAAAACAATCTGGCTTGGTTTTCAAACTCACTTTCCCCCAATACTCTAATCTTGGTCAAACAAGGTAAAATAATAAGAAAAAAATGAATGTTTTATTTTTGTTTTCTATAAGAAAAGAATAGACTTTTAAAATTTGAATTAAAATTTTAATATGGAAATTTTTCAGTGTATATGTCTCTTGCAGAAATTGGTTCTCCTGTCAAAATAAGGTTTCTGTAGAAACTTTTCCTTTGGTTTCAATTAAAAAACTTGACTTGTCCAAACTTGTATCTGCTCTACCTTCATAGAGGTCAACAAAGTTGAACCAGAATGAACAATCATCTTACATGACATGCTTTGCAGGAATGACAGACTTTTCTTCCTCCCTGAAATCAAAATATCACTGGAAGTAAATCCACATCACCATTGTACCTATATATCAAGAATTGTCTTAAAAATTCTTATGATTTGAAAACTAGGTCAGTCAATTGTCCAGAAATAAAAACAAAAAAAGAAAGAAAGAAGAACTGTTGGAAACAAAACCATATTTCAAATATCAGTTATACTGCACTTGAGATAGTCAGGCTTGGGTATAGTTAATCAACCTCTGAGATGGAGATTGGATTGTGTGCCTCTTATCTTCATTCTCTGTGATTTTAGAAAAACATATGCATGTGTCAGAGCACCTCATTGTTCCTCTGATGATTTATCATATCTTTGTGGGACGGTTTTTTTTCCCACTATGAAATGCCAATTTTGCTTGCAGTGCTCCTGCTGTGTGTATTAAGGTTAAAAAGATATATAGATATACATTTAATGCTATTCTTACTACTTTAAGAACTGGCTTTGAGTGATGATTCTAGTACCATAAAGATTTTTCACTGTCTACATTTTCTGGTTTTAGCTGGGGGCTTTTAATTACTTATTTTTTTTAAACTTTGCCGTTTCAATTTTATAAGCGTAGTCCAGCTGCAGACAGACCAAGATTGTTTTGGTTATGAGAAAACGTGGAACCAAAGTTATGAGTATTGAAAATCAGATGAAAAAGAGGTTTTTATATATCCTACGACCATCCTGTGGACCAATTTGAGCACAGATTTTTTTGTGTATCAGCTGATCATATACATTCAAATTTTCTTCCATGCTTTTACTTGTGGGTTCCATGCCAGTGAAAGGGGATTTCTTTTTTTTTTTGGTTTGGTTTTCATTGCTCCAGAGTGGGTTTCATACCAGTCTTTGCCTTCTCGACAGATAAAGATGAAAAATGCTTACCACTTTCTTTCTCTTACAAGATGCCTACTGGTAGTATTAATCATGAATCTGTTATTTTAGGTCTTTTTTCTCCTCTGACTCATTTCAACACTTACCAGTTTCAGGTTCTGGTTCTCCTAAAAATCTTGAAAATGCAGATAAAAATTCCTTTCTCCTAAATCTCAATCTTTTGCTTTCTAGCTTGTTGTTAATATAGTATAGAGCACAGGATAAGCTAGGAAGGAAAATATATTTTCTTAGTGTGGCCTGACCATGTTCTAAGGCTATTTTTTTAGTTCATGTGCCAAGGTGTGGCAAAGACAAGCTACAGAAATGAAATCTGGGTTCCACACGAACTGAAAAAAACCACCTGTCTTTTAAAACATTTATTTAGGCATTTTTAACGTTTAAGCTAATATAAGACAAATACACCCATTTAATTCACATGCCAGCAGAATTTTGTCTCTAGTGAAACCAGGTCAGCGGGAAGCGCTTAAACAGAGGGGAGTTTGCATGTGTGATGCAAAGAACCATGCTTGTTGCTTTTCTCATGGTACTGTAAATATTTTCTTAGAGAATAAACTTGTGTATTCATTAGCACCAGGGCCCCTTTCCTTGGAAAAGTACCGAGCGAGCAGGACTATTAATTCCGATCAATATGGGACTCTGATGGAGAATGGGAAGCATCCCTAACCCAGCTAACTATGCCCCTGATAAATGTCATGAGAGCAGTGTGTCACCCGTACCTTGCCTTTCTTTATTTCCATTATCCATCAGGACAGGCCATGAGGGAATGCCTGGGAACTGTGTCGTTCCCTGCAATAAGCCACAATGCTAATGAGGCATAACAAATTGAGGAAGTATCATGTATAATCCTGATCCCTCATTGACACTATTACCAGTATAGATTTCACCATTTGTTACATGCTTAATACAGACAAAGTGGGAGGGTGTAGAAGAATTACTCCTTCAGTCATTGCATTTTTTAAACAGTTGTCATCCTCTAAGACAAAACTCTCTCTGGTAATTCCCTCTGTTTTTGCTACTGCTATTTCTCAGCAGGATTTGCTGCTTGTTCTTGCAGGGGGTCAGCCAGACTTTGTCTTTCTCACAGTTTCAGTTTCCTACTGGGATTAAGGGTCTAGCATATTTCTGCATCAACTGAATTTAAGATAAACAAACCTACTGAACAACATGGTTCTGGTACATGCCTGCATTTTTGGAGCCAACTGCAAGTCTGTGTTTTGTAAGGTGTTCCAGAGGGAAACTGAGGCAAATATATGGTTTTAGTGAATTCTCATCAAAATTGTGGCACATTTTGTAGTTTGTGAGGCTTATTTTTCAGGAAGTGAACTGTTTCTTCAGGAGTGCTTTTTTCCAGTCACGCACGCTGTGATTTTTCCCAGAAATGGTACTTAGCATTACTGTGAAGAATCCCAGGGTGTATCTTTGCTGTTTCGTCGTTGGACTTCTCTAGGACCACCGTGCCTGCCCTTGGTAACTCCTTTATACTGGAAGCTCCTGTCCTGGGTGGGACGGTGGCAGC